>JALGBA010001517.1:0-288519 GCA_023970755.1 Azemiops feae | reverse complement strand
GATGATACCACTCTAATGGCAGAAAGTGAAGAGGAACTAAAGACCCTCTTGATGCGGGTGAAGAAGGAGAGTGCAAAAGTTGGCTTGAAACTCAACATTAAGAAAACCAAAATCATGGTATCCGGCCCTCTCAATTCCTGGCAAATAGATGGGGAAGAAATGGAGGTAGTGACAGATTTTATCTTCCTGGGCTCTAAGATCACCACAGATGGGGACTGCAGCCAAGAAATTAAAAGACGCTTGCTCCTCGGGAGGAAAGCTATGGCAAATTTAGACAGCATACTAAAAAGCAGAGACATCACCCTGCCAACAAAAGTACGTATAGTCAAGGCCATGGTTTTCCCAGTTGCAATGTATGGCTGTGAAAGTTGGACCATAAGAAAAGCTGAACGCAAAAGAATTGAGGCCTTTGAACTATGGTGCTGGAGAAGACTCCTGCGAGTCCCTTGGACTGCAAGGCGCTCAAACCGGTCAGTCCTAGAGGAGATCAACCCTGACTGCTCCTTAGAAGGCCAGATCCTGAAGTTTGAAACTCAAGTACTTTGGCCACCTAATGAGAAGGAAGGCTCACTGGAGAAGAGCCTAATGCGGGAAAGATTGAGGGAATAGAAGAGGGGACGACAGAGAATGAGGTGGCTGGATGGAGTCACTGAAGCAGTAGGCGTGAGCTTAAATGGACTCCAGAAGATGGTAGAGGACAGGAAGGCCTGGAGGAACGTTGTCCATGGGGTCGCGATGGGTCGGACACGACTTCGCAACTAACAACAACAACATCCCACCTTTATTATTTTTAAAAATAAATGAGGATGGTGAACATATCCAACACACCTTCCTCCTTCAATTTCCCCACAACAACAATCCTGTGAGGTAGGTTGGGCTGAGAGAGAATGACTGACCCAAGATCATCCAGCTGATTTTCATGGCTAAGGCAGTCTCTCCTTTTCTTGTCTGATGCCTTAACCACTAGACTAGGGGTGTCAAACTGCCGGCCCGTGGGCCGGATGCATCATGCCAAAACCGCACCCACCCCATTGCCAGCAATGGAAAAAAAAGTCACGATACGTCGTGACACGTCACATGACATTACGAGTTTGACACCCCTGCACTAGACCAAACTGGCTCTCTGATTAATGAGTGTGAAATTAGTGACATGTGAGGCGCTAATAAAACAAGGTGAGAATCCTGAAAAGAAATGAAAGGGTCCCAGAAAAAGAAACCAGAAACTACTAGCAACAATACTTTTGTTCTGAGAGCACTAACTGTAGGCAGACACTGGATAGCTTACAAGGATCTTAAATGAAATGATACTAATCTAATGTTTCAAATATGTAAGCCAGAAGGATTTTCTATATTTATGTTCAGGATCTTATGTACAAATCTCTAATCTGCCATAATGTAGAAGTAAATCCTTTATAGAAGAAGTCATTTCAGCCTAGTTCATAACATATCATGGGATAAAATTGATGTTTTGCATTGGCTTTACACAAATTGCCATTTTGTGTCTTTTTTCACTACCATTCTTTGTCTGGTTCTTCCTGCCTGTTCTTGACAAAAGGGGAAAATGAAAGATTCTGGGAGCCTAAGTCAGCCCACTCATGACAAAGAGATCAAGAAATAATTTGTCCTGCAGAAGCTACACCATATATGTCATTTTCTTCCCAACTTGCTGATTTGGCACTTTCCATGTTTACGAAGATCCACATAAACAGGATTTATGCTCAATCTAAGGAGAGTTTGATATATGTTGGTGACACTATGCTTGGAGGACAGTTTTTTCAGACAGTTATGTCATTGGAAGTCTCCTGAAATAAATATTCAGGGTGTGAAACATTACCCAGCTTCTTCAAATCAATTTGAAACTGATTTATTTTGCAATAAAAAGAATCTTATCAGAACTGAATAGCCTTCCACTGGATGAGGCTTTAGTGGCATACTTTAGAGCAGTGTTTTTTAGTTTAAATATGTGGACTTCAATTCCCAGAATTCTCCAGTCATCATACTATTCCCATATCCAGACTGGCTGGGGAATTCTGGGAGTTGAAGTCCACATATCTTAAAGTGCTGAGGTTGAGAAACACTGCTCTAGATAGATAAATAGATAAATTTATTATTACGGTTCAAGACCAGTACAAAAGTAACTTAACCAAGCAGGATCCAAAAGTACAATTAACAGTTTAGTAGCCTAATTAATGGAGTCCTTCTGTCAACAAGGCTGGGTATGACATACCTTTATGGCTAAGGCATGCAATTTATCTATTAATGCACATATGGCATTATGCCAAGGTTGCTTTTTTGTAAGGTTATGCACATATAGTCATAACTGACAAAGAAGAAGAGAAATGCAAATTAATGGCAAGGAAAGAAAATCCATAAGAAGCGACCTGTTAAATCAGGTTGCGATTGGTTAAACTGATCTAGTATTTGATGTTCATAGAGTGGCCAAACAAATGCATTCTAGAAGCTTACATATATGGCCAGGAAAATGCCAACCTTTTTCATTGTCGCTTCCTCCGATTCCCTGCAAACTCTGTTTTTTCAACCCTAGAATTTTTGAAATTCTCTTGCTTCAACTGGGGATAAGGATGTTTAGTAATTTAAAGGTCCATGGGCTTCTAAGCAGGATAAAACTATGAGACAATGAGGAGAACCTCAAGTAGATTCAGAAAATATCACTTATCAGAAACGTTCTGGTTCAGGTCTAATTTGGTCCTGTCATTATGACGTGGAAAAGGAGATAATGTTAAACTTCACTGGTGTATAATCTTCTAGAAGTCCCAGATAAAAGTAAGCATGATAGGCTAGTCAACTAAAAGTCCTGACATGACCTAAACATTGTCTATCAGGAAGTTCTTTTCTATTTCAATTTCTTCATCCAGGAAGCTTTATGTAAAATTCAAGGGTTGAGGTTTTTAAACTTTGTGTCAAAAGTCCAGAAATATCTACCTTAAATCGTAATGGATATGGCCTACATCAGAAGAAACAAGTGTACAATCAGATAGTTTTATATATGGGAATAAACCAGTGAAATCAGAGGAAATGGGGAATACAACAAAGAAACAAAATAATATCAGAACAGTCTGGCCGTCATATAGTCAGTTCGTGTTCTCAGTAAGGGCACTTGTTGGAAGTTAGTTATGATGGGTGATGTCACCGAAAACTAAATATTGTTGGTTATTAGATGCGTTTAACCAGGAATTAGGCAAGTTTTGCGAGACTATGGGGACATCATCCACAACAGCAAGGGTAACCCCACAGTTTGTGCCTGCTTCAAGCTTATCAGTATGAGGTCTGTTGCAGCTTGGATTTAAAGCAATAGTTCCTTTTTGGAGAGGCTGATCCAGGAGTGGGCACCCTTTTTCTGAGCAGAAGACATGTATTGGAAAGATTGAAAAACTACTCAAGAAGGGCTTCATTTTAAAAAGCATAGAGGGAATTGTGGGCTGCTTGAAAGATAGCAAAATTCACATATATTGCCTTCTGGCTGGCAACCATTCTGCGTGTAGTAAGTCTATTAGAGTGTATTCACAGTGGAGCAGCTGGCTCAGAGACAGCCTAGCAGCTTTTCTATCACTCCAATGCCCTCTATAAATTTGCAAGGTAACCTGGTTAGTCTGCAAACAGAAGTTATGTTGGTCACCTCTTGGACTATCTGATTGAGTGTTGTTTTCTTTGTAGATATTCTTTCCTCTCCCATTTTTTTTTGGGGGGGGAGAGAAGGGCCTGCTCTAGTTTCAATTTTTGAGTTAGCTATCCCATGTCTATCAGTAGGTGTCCTCCTGGATCCTTCTGCAATATTTGGGTAACTCTTAATAAACTTTGCAAAAGATTCTTCCAAGCAGTCAACCTTATTTATAACAGTTGATAAAAATCCATAGATTGACTTTACAGTTTGAGCTGTAAGCAAGCATTGTCTGGAAAGGAAGTCTGTTGCATTCTCCCTTTCTGAATTTGCTACATTCCCATCCTGAGCAAAGAAAGCGGCTGTTGAGCAGGCTGCTAAGTTCCAAGGAGGGGAGATATTTTCTGTGAGAGAGGCAGGAAGTTCTATATGCTGTTTGCTTTCAAGTTCGGTTTGTACATCCCATTCCAATGAATCACACAAATTAGATCTATCTGGTGAGGAGACTGCAGATAAATTACTTACTGGAACAGACTGTCTACTTTCAGTGTAATCTTCCATTTTTCTGCTGCTTCAGTGGCTTGGAAGAACTTTGGGCTGCCGAGTGTGCACGCTGTCTCTTTCTCCTTTTCCCTATTCTTAATAATCCTGGCTTGTAGAGTTGTTAAAATGTAGATAAAACAATGGTAGCCTCTCCAGTATATATATTTTTATAAAAAGTCAAAGAGGGGTTGAAAGGTTTAAAAATAGGTTAAGAAGGGTTAAAAGTAGGTTATAATGCAAGGTTAAAAAGGGTTAAAAAGTTAAAATAAATAAAAATAAAATAAAAAAAAACTTTTACTTTTGGAGGAGCTCTTACAGCCTTTGCTGCCTGTCGACCATCTTGGCTCCTCCCCAAGCCACTGCTCTAGACTGCTGACACTCCTCTGAACTCTGTCCAACCATGTAATATATTTGGCCATCATGGAGAAGTTTCAGACTTTAGAGGTATGCAAACATTAGGGTTTGAAACATTTTGAGGTCAAAACACTCTACTGTGAATTTGAAACTGATGGGCTGGATGCCAAAACAAAACAAGATTAGGCATACACTTCAAAAGAGACCAGGAAGCCTGTAATTGGGGAATTTGTCTGGCAAGAACAAAGAATGTTTATTCACAGGGAATATGCACGTGTAAAGCTTATAACAATTCTGTGTGGTTAAAAAGCTGATAAAAGTAACAGAAGACTTAGGCATCTTGTAAACTCAGCTAAAAGTTAGGAATAGGGATGGCCTGGAGCAAATAGGATGTGTATTAGATAACTCCTGAAGCATTCATTAGCCAAGGTTTAGGAATAGGACAGCTAGGGACCAATAGAATAATTGTTCGATTATTATTGAAATGTTTATTAGATGATATTTCATATATATATATACCACCTTATCCCGCCTTCTGCTTTAGAGAAAATGTATAAATGTATAATTCTGTGGTTCGGGGTTCCTTGGCATTTTGGCCAGGATCCCTTTTCTTGGAGCACTTCAATAAAAGACAACAAAACCTGCACCTCGTGTCTGGTGTTCTTCATTGGCCTCACACCAGGCTCAGACCCGAATTGAGGACAACAAAACTGTTGAAACTCCAGAAATGTTTAAGCCTCAGAAACACTTAATATATTACTTTGATTCTTTCAAGCATTCCTCTGTACTTTTTACTTTTTAAAAAATATATCATGCTCTTTTTTAAGCTTCCAAAACAAAAAAAATGATTGTAATGGTCTGTGAGAATATCCTTGAGAGACAGGATAAGGAGGAGAAAAAGGGGACTGGGCAACAATCAGATAATAGGCATCTGAGCCCACAGAAGGAATCGAGGCATGGCAAATGTCTCGGAAAGGACCCTCCCTAGTTTCTTGGACTGTAAAGATAAGGGGGGTGGTGGAGAGATTTATTTTCATACTTGCTAGATTAATGTCTTCCCTAGAGGTAATACAAGAAGCATTAACCTTGTACTAACACTACGTTTATTGTGAAGTTACAATAACAAAACCTTACAAATCTGAAAGTACATTTCTCCCCCCTAATCTTTACAGTCGAACAAACTAAGGAGGGTCCTTTCTGAGATGTTTGCTATGCTCCCATTGTATCTGTGGCCTAAACTGCCTCTTATCTGATCATTTCCTAGTCTGCTACTGCTCCTTTCTTCCTTCTGTCTCTTAAGGACATTCTTGGAGACTATTAAAGTAATCGATTAGCCAGTCTTGGATTGCCTATTCTTGACTCCGGCCTGGGGATCCCAACATGGTTCTTGTGGGTTTAACTGCACCCAAAAACCTCTTGGTTGGTGGCCTTCCAGCTCTTTCCCTGACTTGACTTTTTTATTGCAATTGGTTATGTCACCATGAGCAAAACTGTCACCATGGCAGCAGTAGCATGCACATGCACTCAACATTCCAAACTTTGCCATTTAACAAAAATATTGGATATCTCCAACATATGCACAGTAAGAAGTTGTGTACATCATTATGCATTTTGGGGGAAACATGAAAGAATGCTATGTCTTATTGCTGATAGCAATAGCAATAAAACTTAGACTTATAAGACTTATAGCACTCTCTAAGTGGTTTACAGAGACAGCATATTGCCCAGACCCAGACTTCTGTCTGGTTTTGCTCTTCAATAAACTACAACCTTCTTTCTAAAGCAGTCTCCATTTTGTTTATTCCAGGCTTGGACTGGACCCTGATGGAGATTTTTCATTCAACACATTCAACAACTTACATTATTTTTACAGAGCACTATACAATTTTCTTATGCTCTTAAGAGAAAAAACAGCTTTGATGTTTCCTTCATATTTAAGTTTAAAAGATTTCTATATTTTATTTTCCTTCTCATAGTCAGAAAGGAACACAAAATAGGATTGACACGAAAAATAATCTTTGGACATTGAGTTCTATAAGATCTATAATAATGAGTCACTGTACAAAATGTAGAACATTGTGACACTGAATATGTATGGTCTTTCTTCTGCTGAAAAAAATTGTTAGATATATGTTAGGAAAAAAATGTAGGTTTTTAAAAGGAGGTTTTGGACAGAAAACTATCAGGCTCTAAAAAGCAAGAAAGACACATTGAAACTTCTAAGCAGTTTCTCTTATTGTTCCTCACCTATAGAAGGGAATCTTGCCCAATTAAAGCAAACTATTTGCACTATAAAACTTATACTCAGGGGAGGAGCTGTCTTAACTCTGTCTATCACACAAACTATCTAAATTGTGCTGTCTTTTGCTCCTCTGGAATGTTCTCCCTCCCTCCTGGGAATCCAGACTACATTCCATCACAAGAACAGATTAAAAATTATTTCCTATTCTTCATTTTGTGATGAAACACCATCATCCTACATTATTCCTCACCACTGCTTGCCACTAAGGTATCAGGTTTTATAGGTTTTCAGAGAAGAAATTCCCAAAAGATGCTGCATCCAGTTTTGGTCACCATGATGTAAAAAAGATGTTAAGACTCTAGAAAGAGTGCAGAGAAGGGCAACAAAGATGATTAGGGGACTGGAGGCTAAAGCATATCAGGAACGTTTGCTGGAATTGGGTATGTCTAGTTTAATGAAAAGAAGGACTAGGGGTGACATGATAGCAGTATTCCAATATCTCAGGGGTTGCCACAAAGAAGAGGGAGTCAAGCTATTCTCCAAGGCGCCTGAGGGCAGGACAAGAAGTAATGGATGGAAACTAGTCAAGGAGAGAAGCAACCTGGAACTGAGGAGAAACTTCCTGACAGTTAGAACAATTAACCAGTGGAACAACCTGCCTCCAGAAGCGGTGAATGCTCCAACACTGGAAGTTTTTAAGAAGAGACTGGACAGCCATTTGTCCGAAATGGTATAGGGTTTCCTGCCTGAGCAGGGGGTTGGACTCGATGACCTCCAAGGTCCCTTCCAAACTTTATTATTATTATTATTATTATTATTATTATTATTATTATTATTATTATTATTATTATTATTATTATTATTATTATTATTATTATTATTATTATTATTATTATTATTATTATTATTATAAATAAACCAGTAAAGGCAATGTAAAAAGCAATATATGTTCTTGAAAGCATATTTTTGGCTACCCTGTTGATCCAGATGATGATAAAAAGGATTATTTAATGATCTATAACCAGGGCTATTGCAGGAGGGAGAATTATGTTATACAGCATGGAGAGGCTGAAATGCAGCCTTTAATATAATTTAATTAAGTTTTCATAATAAAATACAAATCAGCAAGCTGTATGGACTACAACTTCCAGAAAGACTAGAAACTGGGCTGCCTCTCAAAGAAACTGGACCACAGAAATAGATGCTGAAAAACTGCATTAGTCTCCTACTTATATCAAATTGGAAACATGGCTGTGACAATGCCCAGACAACCCAAGATAAAAGACTTTTTTCAGATAATGGACACTGCAAGTAAGTCTCCTTTTTTCTTTTCTTCCCCCCTTGTGACCCCGGCAAACAAACCTAGCCCCCTTCTGGACTGGGAAGAAGACAACTGCTTCTCTGTGGAGGAGGGAGTTACAATTCCAGTAGGAGTTGGAGGGGAGAATAAGAATAATAATAGGAATAATTTTAAAGGAGACTTGGATAAGGTTGCTAAGAACTGCCTACTAACAGCACAAACAGTTTCTGCTATATTTGACCAGCTCCTGGAAGCAAATGGAGGGATTAAAGAGCCCGAGTGGGTAGACCTTGTTGGTTTGATCCTGAATGCCAGCAGCTGAAAAAGAAATTGAAGGTAGCCATGAGGCTCGCCCAGAGGAATCCTACTGTTCATATACAAGCTGTGATGTTGCACATAAGAAGGGTGTCATGGTTCCGATAGTTGAGACCATTTAAAAGAACTTCAAGGCAAGCATTTCTACATTTTTTTATTTGGCTACAACATAATGGCACATACAAGGTTGCACCCAAGACTAAATCCCCCTTCTCTTGGTTACAAAGTTGCAAGTTTCATTTCCCACCCCAATTGCTATCATAAATCACATTCACCAATTGTTAGAAAACACGGGCACTCCTCCCAGCTACTCCAGCCCGCCAAAATGTTATCAGCAATGACCTTGGTTCCCATACATGTGAAATGTTCTGGCTAACTGAAAACTACACCCCCCTTTCTTCTAACTAAATATGTGGCAATGAAGACAAAATGAAAATGGCTTCAGTTCAGTTTGTCACAGCGTTGACATTCGGCTCCCCTTAAAAGAAAGGAGAAATCCTGCAAACCAAACAAGAATAACAGTTAAGAATCCCCTCTCGGTTTACTTGGATGTTTATCATAGAATTTGCGTATCAATCTGTCAGCTTTCACATCAGTACTTTTCACCCAGGTGGCTTCTGACAACGGATATCCCTTCCATTGCACTAAATATTGCAATTTTCCCTTGTATAATCTAGCATCAAGAATACACTTTACTTCGTAATGAGTCTCTCCAGCCACAACAAGTGGGCCAGGTGCTTTCTTGGGAGAGGGTCTCAGAGTTGACTCTCTAAAAGGCTTTAACAGACTGCAGTGAAACACGGTGGATCTTTCCTAAAAGACGAGGGAGTTTTAATTCTACAGTAACTGGGTTTAAAATCCGCACTATGGGAAATAGTCCCAGGTATTTCAGTCCCATGTTTTTGCTAGGTAACGTAAGTCTGAGATACTTTGTAGAAAGATAAACTTTCCCCCCCCACACGGAGTGACCTCTGAGACACTCTTTTCTTATCAGCTTGCTTTTTGTAAACCTCTGAGGCTTTTGTCAATGCTTTCTTTGTCCCAAACACCCCTCCAAGCAGACACCCACTGATCTAACGTTTGAGAAGTAGGGGGTTCCTGGGGGTATTCAGGCATTGGAATAAAATCACTTCCAGTGGCTATCTTAAATGGCGTAAGTCCAGTGCTACTGTGTACAGCAGGGCTTTTCAACTAGTGGTACGCGTACCACTTGTGGTACTTTGCCACATGGCAGGTGGTACACGATTGCTAGCCAAGTGTAGCAGGGGAGGGGAATGAGCTGAAGCGAGCCAAGCCTGAGGGAGAGGCAGCTGCAGCTGCAGGACTGTTTGGGCTTGGCAGAAGCCCCAGGAGCCGGCAGGGCTCTAGCTGATTGGCTCCAGCTGATTGGCGCTTCCAGAAGCAGCTCGGAGCTGGAGGTGAATTGAAGAAAAAGGGGAGGGAGAGGAGAGGCTATAAAAGAATGTGGTTTGGGTGGGGGAAGGGGAAAAAAGACAACAGGAAAAGATTAATCCCATTAAACAAATGTAATTAGTTTTACTCCCTTTAATTGAGTCTGTCTGTGACTTTTAGAAAGTTTTCTTTGAAGGTAAACTGGCTTAATTTAAAGCTAAAGCTTTTCGTAATTGTCGGAGCCTTTCGGTCTAGAATTGCAACATTGTGACACGTGACACGCCTGAGGCAGCTTAAAGAGAAAAAAAAATGGAGTTTGTGTTTCTTTATTTTCTTGCTTTGCACTTGATTCCTGTGTCTTTAAGGGTACAGGGAAGGGATTGGGGGGTGGTGCATTCTTACTACACTGTGGAAGAGCTCAGAAGGGCCAACAAGCTAGCTCAGGAGTCTACAAACTTAGCAACTTTAAGACCTGTGGACTTCAACTCCCAGAATTCCTCAACCAGCCATGAGGGCTGAGGAATTCTGGGAGCTGAAGTCCACAAGTCTTAAAAGTGCCAAGTTTGAAGACCCCTGAACTAGCTGGTAGTGGTGCATACTAATAACCATGGATACATTCATCATATATTTATCAGTGCAAAGGGAAAGTGATTCAGCAAAGGAACAGCCACCGAAGAAATTAAAACTGGTACTTTTTTCTTTTTTTCTACAGTTTGTAATATTTTATTAGAGTATAGAATAAAATACAAAAATACAAAAGCAAATAGTAGGACACAGTGAGGAGGAAAAAGGGGGAGAAAGTGAGGGGGAGAAGGGAAAAAGAACAGACTTCCTCTGTTGCAGTAGAAGGAAGCATTAACATTGAACTTCAACTTTTTACTTTTCTATAATATTATAAACTAGCCATTTCTATAACAACAAATGTATCTAATCAGTAAAACCCAAAATCCCCCTCTTTTTTTTAGTCATCAAGTTTTTGACACCTTGCTAAGCACTGGTGGTACTCAAATATTGTCATGTCTTAAAAGTGGTACAATCTGTGAAAAGGTTGAAAAGCTCAGGTGTACAGTATTGTTATAAGCCACTTCAGCGAAAGGGAGGAGATCAGTCCAATTTGTCTGCTGCTAATCCACATAGCATCTAAGATATTGCTCCATCATTGCATTTGCTTTTTCAGCTGCTTCATTCATAGAGGGATGAAAAGCCGATGACAGTCCTTGTGTAGAACCAATCAGTTTTAGGAAATCTCTCTAGAATCTGGCCGTAAATTGAACTCCCCTGTCAGAAATTATCCGTTTTGGCACACCGTGTAACCGGTAAATATGCTTGAGAAACAATTTGGCTAGTTCTTGGGCAGAGTGGAGACCTGAGCATGCTATGAAGTGAGCTTGCTTTGAAAAAAGATCAATCACTGTCCATATTACCGTATTTCCTCTGCTCTCCAGTAATTCAACAATAAAATCCATAGCGAACTCTTCTCATGGCTGAGAAGGATCTGCAATAGGCTGTAACAGCCAGGAGGCTTTCCTGGGATCCTCTTCATGGTAGCATAGTCTGCACAACTTTAGTTCTCCACATCTTTCTTTAAGCCTGGCCACCAAAATTACCTCCGAATTAAGTGTAATGTCTTTAAATAACCAAAGTGACCAGCCTGCTTAACGTCATGGTTGTGTTGGACCGCTTGGAGCCTGAGTGGTTCAGGCAAATATAATTTCCCCCCTTTCCAAGCCAATCCATCCCTATGGGTCAAGATGGCTTGATTTTCCTTGAACCATTGATCATTTTTTAGTTCTTATTTTAATTTCTCTATTAATGGGTCACTTGGATCAGGTGACCTCACGTGTTGTTGTTTTCCAGGGTTTATTTGAGAAATAACTTGTGATGGTGGCATAATAGAGTTTATGATTTGTTCGTGTTGGTTTTTATATTGGGGTAACCTAGAGAGGGCATCAGCCAAAATTCTCCCCCTCCCCAGTATATATTTCAGGGTAAAGTTAAAACAGTTGAAATATTGTGCCCAGCAAACTTGTTTGGGAGAGAGTTTTCAGGGAATTTTCAGTGCTTCCAAGTTCTTGTGATCAGTCCAAACCTCAAAAGGCACCTTGTTCCCCTCTAGAAAATGACGCCAAGCCAATAAAGCCCATCAGATTGCAAAAGCTTCTTTCAGACAGCCCATCTCTGTTCTATGTCAGTGAGTTTTTTTGAAGTATAAGCGCAGGGTTGTAATTCTTCTTTCAGGTTTTTTTCATAATAGGACTGCCCCCACAGCCACATCGCTGGCATCAGCTTGAATGATAAACTGCTCTTCAGGATGAGGGTGTTTGACAACTGGTTCGGCGGTAAACAGTCTTTTTAAGTTCTCAAAAGTAGTCTGGCACTCTAATGACCAGCATAGGGGTTTGCCTGGTCATGGTTTACCCCCATCTTTGCCAGTTTTTAACAGTTCAGTGATGGGCAAAGCAATCTCAGCAAATGAGGGGATAAATTGGCGGTAGAAATTAGCAAATCCTAGAAAGCTCTGAAGTTGTTTTCGAGTTTGTGGAGGCTGCCATTCGATTACAGCTTTCACTTTAGCTGGGTCCATCTTATTCCTTCGCTGGATATTCTGTAACTCAGATAATCCAAACGTGCCTGGTGGAATTCGCATTTTGAGAATTTTGCATAGAGTTTTGCATTCAGCAGTTTTCTGAGCAATTCTCGTACTAAAATCGTATGTTCTGCCATAGTCTCTGTATACATTAAGATGTCATCAAAATAAACCAAAACCCTTTTATACAAATGATCGTGCAGCACCTGATTGATCAGCTGCATGAATACAGCAGGAGCTCCTTGTAATCAAAAAGACATAACTTTAAACTGATAACTTCCCAGGGGGCTGTTAAAGGCAGTCTTCCATTCATCTCCTTTTCTTATCCTCATGCAATAATATGCCTCTCTTAGGTCTAATTTGGTAAATACTCGCCCTTTCACCAGGTGTGCTAACATGTCCTTCATTAAAGGGAGAAGGTACATATTTTCCATGCTGACTACAATCAGACCTTTAAAATCAACACATAGTCTAAGGGATCCATCTTTTTTCACCTTAAACAATATGGGGGCAGCCACTTGGGATTTTGCGGGTTCAGTGAAGCCCCTGCCCAAATTTTTATCTATGTACTCTCACAGTTCATTTACCTCAAGAGGGGTCATTGCATACACCTTCAGTTTTGGCAATTGTGCTCCTGGCAGAATCTCAATAGCACAATCAGTGGTTCTATGGGGGGGGGGGGTAGGATGCCACATTTTGTCTCACTGAACACTTCAGCCAAGTCTCAGTATTTGCTGGGAATGAGAGGCACTCCTGGCAGAGGGTCTGCTGCTATTCTTAGAGTTTCAGATGGCTGCATTGGGGGGGAGGTCCTATAGGTAATCTCAGGGTCCTCATCCCCTTCTCCCACCATATTAGAGGTTTTGACTTGTCTAGCCAAGCTAATCCCAAAATCACTGTCTCAGTCATTTTTGGGGCCATCACGAATCGAATAAACACCTCTAGTCGTACAGGCTCCATTAGGTGGGTGGCTAAGACTCCACCCATTAAGGATCCATCTGCCTGTTCGAACCTCATGGGGGATGAAAGCTTTTTTGCTCTGATGCCCAATTTGAGGACAATAGGGAGATTAATCAGGCATTGTGAGCACCCAGAGTCTACTAATACATGTAAGTCCATTTGGGTGCCTGGGATTTGGGATTATGATCTTAGCAGAGAGAGAAAAAGGTGGAACAGTTTGACTTACCATCAGAGCATTTTCTCCCTCATCATCGCTGTCATATGGAGCAGCTGAAGTGGCAGCTTCAGTCGGGGCCTCAGCCTTCTCTCGAGTAGGGGAGGTGACGAGTGGCTTGCTCTTGGTTAATCCAGCTCGATTTTTCTCTGGTAGGCTGTGAGCTTCCTTTTTGTTTCTCTGGCATAGTTGAAACAGTTTTTTGCTGAGGGAAAGGAACTGGACAAACAGCAGCTCAGTGGCCCGACTGGCCACATCAAAACTACTTAATCAATGGTCCAGTTAATGTCCTTGGAGTCCCAGTCATCCCAGTTAGTGGGGTTCATCGGGGAAGTTGGCGTCTCGTTGGGTCAGGTCTCAGCCTAGGTCCAGGAATCGGTAGCTTTTTGTAGCGGTTTAGCTAAATTCACAGATAAGCGATACCACTCTTGGAGTTGGTCAGGGATCCCCCTGTAAATGCATGCCTGAAATAGGTCTGGGTCCAGACCATTCTTGAAATGATGAACCAGCAATCATTCAGGCTACTGCACAATTCTGCCAGCCACTCTCCAGAATTCATGCACATATTCCTTCACGCACATATTCCGACTCCTCTGTTTCACTTCATGAATGTCCTTCTCAGCTTGTAGTGCTTTGGAACCATCTTCGAACCTGGCTCTTAACCCCTGGATGAATAGATTGTAGTCCCATAGCTCAGGTGCTTGTTCATTGTATAAACTGTTCAACCATTCTGTTGCCTCCCCCTCTAGGTTTACTGCTATCATATCGACCATAGCAGCATGGTCTGGATAGACATTGGCATTTCTGTTCATGTGGGAGCATACTTGATTCAAAAAGAAAGTTAACTTCTTGGGGTCGCCATCGAACATAGACTTGAAAGGTGAGGCTGCTGTGGGTTGCTGCCGATCCAAGAGAGCCTGTAGCAATCCATACTGTTGCAATTGATCCTGTGGTAGTCCTGCTGCTCGATCAGCTCTTGGCAGGGGTCCTGGACTGGTGTGATGCCAGTGACGTCCTGGGCTGAGTTGCTGGGGTTGCTGCTCGGGACTAAGTCTGTAACGACAACGATCTGGGCTGGTGTGGTATCAATATCAATCTGGACTAGCCCGATGTGATATCTATCAGGGCTATCCGGGTATCGGCGTTGATCAGGGCTTGCTCTCTGCCGATAGCATTCAGGGCTGGTCTGGTGAGGGTACCGGTCAGGGCTCATATAGCATCGGTACTGATACCACTGTCAATGGTCAGGGCTAGCATAGCATTGACAGCAATCAGGGCTGGCCGGCCACCACTGATAGTCGGAGCTATCATGCCGCTGACGCCGGTCTGGGCTTCGCCTCTGCACTGGACTCAAAATTAAAGCTGGTGGCTTTGGTCGTGGGGAGACAGCTCGGGCCCCAGCTATGTGACTGGGACTTTGCCTGGTTTGGGGGTGGTCTAGGGGGCATCTGTCATCCCGTTCACTGGAAAGTAACTGATGGGTGACCTGCTCCTTTTCTCCCATCCCCAGTCCTTCAAACTTCTCTCTTAACTGCTCAATGGACTGGCTTTGGATCGCAGTCAGATATTTCCACTCACCCGATTCATCCTCAGGTGCCAGTTGCTTGGCCCCTCTTCGATCAGGAGAGCGCGGTTTGTGCGAAACAGCTAGTGGAAATTCAGCTTCCGCAGCCTTTGCTAAACTCCTCTTTGCTAGGGCTGCCTCTGCATGCCAAGTGTCACCGGTAGAGAGGACTTCCTCCGACAGCAATAATGACTCCAACTGGATCTCACATTCCTTTGGTCTCGTGCCAATTGCTGGGGTCACCGAAGTCAAACTCTCTATCAGGGTAATGGTCTGCACCCCATCCGCTGATGTGGTTGCTGTAGCTTTGAGGCTAGTAATAGGCTCTTCCTTTTTCTCCATCATGGAATCTTCCCTAAGTCTTTGTTGTCCTCCCAAGGCTTCGGGTAGGCAACCAGAGCTCAGGACCCTGTGATATTAGAATAGTTTTGAGTCTTGGGTTAATGTCATGGTTCCGATAGATGAGACCATTTAAAAGAACTTCAAGGCAAGCATTTCTTCCTTAAAGAACATTTTGTATTTGGCTACAAATAACGGCACATACAAGGGTGAACCCAAGACTAAATTCCCCTCCCCTTGGTTACAAAGTTGCAAGTTTCATTTCCCACCCCAAATTGCTGTCATAAATCACATTCACCAATTGTTAGAAAACATGGGCACTCCTCCCAGCTGCTCCAGCCTGCCAAAATGTTATTAGCAATGACCTTGGTTCCCATACATATGAAATGTTTTGGCTAACTGAAAACTACACTCCCCCTCCTTCTTCTAACTAAATATGTGGCAACGAAGACAAAATGAAAATGGCTTCAGTTCGGTTTAGTCACAGCGTTGACATTGGGAATATAAAAAAATTATAAAATGAAAGAAAAAAAGTTTTGCCATTTCAATCTGGTCAGAACTCAAGTTGGCTGCCAAAATCATAACTCAGTAATATTTTGGCACTCTGTAGCAAGTGTCCTAAAGGAACGGAGATTTGCATTTGATATACCAATCTCTGCTGAGGACTGGGAGAATTATTATCAGTGTTTGTTTGCTTCCACAGAATCTGCAGAGAAACTGTCTTTAAGCAGTGATTTAGTAAACGCTAGAACTCCTCCCCCTTGGCCACCAGTCTTGGAAAAGGAGATACGATCGGCTTCCAATTTGTGATCATGATGCTGGTGGATGTGCGGGGTGATCGCTCTCTCTGCCGTCCAATTTTCTCCCGCCAGGGGACCCTGAAAAGGGTCAAAAGTTGCCCTGGAGGGGCAATGAGTGTGAAGAAGACCTCTCGACTGATCACGGAAGGGCGGCAGCCCTCCCGTTTGATCCAGGGCAGCTCTTTGAACTGACGGGGAAAAGATCGGCCATTAACATGGCCCATCACTAAGCTGCTACCAGCCAAAGCCAAAATTACTATCAAGCACTTCGAAAGCACCGCGGAAGAATTGGGTGAGATCTTACCTTCTTTGTATCCCAAGTATTTTCCTGTAAAAAGCTTCTTGAAACTTCTTCCCCCTGTGAGGAGAGAGGGAAAGGAACGTCTTCTTCTCAATGGCGGCATCTGACTATCTAGGGGAAATAAAGCCCTGAAAAGAACAACTAAGTAACTGGATTTGCATTTACTTGATAATTGGGGACCAAAAAAGTTCCTACTTTCACAGGAACCTGTTACCTTATCTACTTGTAAAAAAGATGAAAAAGAACTTAAATTGGATAAAAAACTAGCCCGGGTTTTGAAACAGACTTTAAATGCTATCGGGGACATCTTGTGGTGAAGCTTGGTACAGCAAGTGAATATTCTTGACAAAGAGACCTGCTTACAGCCCAGATCTGTCCTTGGTATTATCTAAAAGAGATAAAAAGCTGAACAGTTGGGTGGTGAAATTGGCTTTTAGGAACTGTGGTGGTGAACACTTACTGACTCTTGTTTAAAAAATAGCCTCCACTAAAGGACTATCTATAATCATCTCAGAAATGGAGGAGGTCCAGCAACAAATTTCGGCTAATTATAAACTTATACTTGAAAAAATTCTTGAAGCTACTGAGATAATTAAATCTAGACTGAAAGACAAAGGCACCAGCTTAAACCTACAAAACAAAACCCTGATTCCAACTAAAGAAATTACAATTCAAAAAACAACAGAAGCGGAAGAAATTAATACCAAGACAGAGGACTTTAAAAAACAACAAGTACAATGTACTGAAAACTTTAACAATCAAACCCTGATTGCAACTAAAGAACCTACAACCCAAAAAGCAACAGAAGCGGAAGAAAGTAATACCAAGACGGAGGGTGTTAAAGATCAACAAGTACAGCATATTGAAAACCTAGACAACCAAACAACAACCATAAAATTGGACATGACTTTCTACTTAAACCAGAAGAAACCTGAGGAAGAAGAAGACCAGACCGAATTGAAGATAAATATACTAGAGCAAATATGGAGATCTGAGCCACCAGGGCAACAATTTAACGATTATAAATGGGCCAGTTCCTCTGGAAAATTGATAACTAGACGGTCTCCTTTAATTCAAGTAACATGTGCAAGAATGAAGGGAGATCTATTTGATGATTTAAAGGCATTGGTACGGAAGCCTGGTTGGCATAAAAAGAAAGCTAGAGTTAGATTTAAAAACTGGGGTCTTTTGATTTATGACAGAGGATCCTAAAGTCTCAACTAATGGGCTAAAGGGAGATCTTGAGATGAAGGGAAATATGATTATTAGATTTAAATATTGTTGGAAAATGATAAAAAATAAGGGATTAATTGGCTTAATATTTAGGATTTAGATTCATAAGGGAAATGAAAATTAACTATTAGGAATTAGCCTCGAAATATTGTTTAGCCCAGATAATATAGATGATTGACTTGAGACAATAAAGGATACTCTATTAGTAAGTGGTGATGTACTAGGATGAGAAATAGAAAATGTTTATGAAATAAAATAAGAATATATTTAAGTAAGTAATATGTGTATTTTAGATATTATAACTTTTATGTAGTGAAATAAAGGAAATTTGGGTTACCCGAAGCCTAAATGCTATGGATGTTAAAGGTTAAATTGGAATACTGTAATTAAAAATTAAAAAATAGGGAAAACTTAAAAACAGGATATGGATATGTATAAGCAAAAAATATATTAATAAACGTTTTAAATGAGCTTGTCATAATTAGAAATTTACTAGTTTAAATATGATATAGCAAATAGAGAAGGAATTTTTGATGATGTAACCTGAGATATGTACTAAAGATTTTGTTATTGAATTATTGACTACCCAATCACCACGCAGCTTTCCAAATACTTAAATGTAAAACTGGAAAACCAATAAAATTTGTTGTAATGAAAAGGAGATACAATCCATCATTAAAAGCTTAAAGAGCAATAAAGCCCAGGTGAGGATTTTTTACCAGCAGAATTATTTAAGAAATTTCCCAATTGGTGGGGACCAGTACTGGCAGGTCTTTTTACAAATATAAATAACACCTGTCATATACCAGATGGGTGGAAGATGGCAATAGTTGTCCTCATATATAAAATAGGAAATAAAAAGGATCCTAGTAATTATAGGCCCATCAGTCTGATTGACATTGCAGCAAAAATATATGTTAGGTTCCTTTTAAATAGAATTGAAATCTGGGTAGAGGAAAACCATATCCTCACAAAAGAACAGGCAGGTTTTAGACAAAGCCGATCCACTATTCATAACTGCTTTGTCTTGAACCATCTAATTGCCAAATATGCCTATAAGAGGAGACTCTTGTTTGCTGCTTTTATAGACTTCACAGCAGCATTTGATATGGTAAACAGAGAAGTACTATGGAGTAAACTGACAGCTCTTAAAATAGAACCTAGACTGCTGGCTTTGATTAAAGCCCTTTACACAAGTACCTGTTTGAGGGTGTGGTATGGGGTTAATGGAGCTCTGACTAACAGGATTCACACAAATAAAGGGGTAAGGCAAGAGTGTATCCTAGCCCCATTATTATTTAGTTTATATATCAATGATTTGCCAGGGTTAATGAAGGATCCCATGGTACATATGCCGATGATCCTAAATACATACTGTAACAGCTTGCTCTATGTGGATGATATGATTTTATTATCGTATTCACAAGTAGGATTACATAGGCTATTAAGAAGATTCAGCTCTTATTGCCAGGATAACTCCCTAACCATTAGTAAATCTAAATAAAAAATCATGGTGCTTGGAAAACATCAACAGAGACATAGATGGCAATTAGATGGTGAACCAATTGAACAGGTTAACACCTTTGTATATTTAGGCGTAACTTTTTTCAAGACTGGATCTTGGGCCTGCCATCACCAATGGAGTACACTTAGAGCAAAAGCCCATTTGAATTTACTGCTTGAACTAAAGAATCATAGTTACCCAGGGTCCCTAGCCCCATTAATTAAAATATATAAAGCTAAGGTTACCCCTATGTTCTTGTATGGAGCAGAAGTTTGGGGTCTACACCCAACCATAGTCCTAGAACAAACACAGTCCCGCCATTTGAGATGTACTTTGGGTGTAGATTGAAGAACATCTGCTGCAGCAGTTAGAGCTGAATTGGGAATTCATACAATTCACGCATTATCCAAAATTAGAGCATATAACTACTGGCACAAAGTCAATGAAATGGAGACTGATAGACTCCCAAAAAAATTATGTCTACTAGAGCAAATAAAATCACAATCACAAATCTTCTGGATCACCAAACTAACAAATTTGGTAAGAAGCTGTGGTCTTCCTGTCTCTTGCGTAACAGGAGAACGATTTAAAAAAAGAGTTGCCCAAAGAATTAAGGATATAGAAACACAAAATGACATAGCTATGCTTAGTAAGGTGGGTAACTTGAAATGGCTGAGCAAATACAAACATACTTTTCAAATAGACAGCTATTTGAAGTTATAACTGCCAAAACATCTAAGGAAGATATTTACGTGAACGAGATTCGAACAGCTCGACACAATGATTAGATATGGGAGATTCCATTCTATACCCTACAATGAATGTCTCTGCATTTGCGGAGCACCAGAGGTAGAAGACCTATTCGATTGTTGCTTGTATAAAAGGGAGAGAGACAGGTACTTCGGTCTATATACCAAACAAATGACCCATTGGGATCCCCATATCAAAACAACTTACCTTATGTGCAGCCAGAATCTGAAAATAACATTTAACACAGCACAGTACTTAAGCAAAATGGTCCAATTGAGATCTGCATATGTGGGACTGATTGGGGTAGATTGCAGTGGTGACACTGAAATATAATTTTATCATATTTTATCTATATCCTAAATTATTGTATTCTATTCCAATTTCATTTTAGACTGTATTTTATCCCAATTTCATTTTATTTTATTCCAATTTCATTTTAAATTGTATTTTATCTAATTCCATTTTAAATTGCTTTTATCAAATTTTAGTAATAATTTGTTTCTGGAACTTTGCACTTTGATGTGGCCCAAGGGCTAATCAATAATAATAATAATAATAATAATAATAATAATAATAATAATAATAATAATAATAATAATAATAATAATAATAATAATAATAATAATAATAATAATAATAATAATAATAATAATAATAATAATAATAATAATAACAACAACAACAACAACAACAACAACAACAACAACAACAACAACAACAACAACAATGAAAATACAATGAAAATAAAGATAGTAGGGAAATGGAGAATGGAAAAAGGGGGAAACAAAACTGTGGGGTAGAGAAAACAAAGAAGAAACATTATAATAGTAATTTCTATAACAAGAAATTTATCTAATCAGAAAATCCCAGAGTCAAAATTTCATTTTTTTCTGTTTCAAACACAAAGTTTAGAAGCAGTTTCCAAATAGAAACTAAACTATAGTCTTTTCTTTGATTAAAGCCTTTAATTGGCCACCTATGCTAAAGTATTATTATTCAATTACCTTTGGATGCCTCTATATGTTGTAATTCTTTTAGATGGAGCTGTGGTGGCTCATGGGGCTAGGATACCGAGTCAGAACCATTGAGAGGTCTACAGTTCGGCAGTTTGAAACCTGTGAGTGTGAGCTGTGTGTCCCAGCTCCTGCCAACCTAGGAGTTCGAATGCATGCAAATGCAAATAGATAAATAGGTACCACTTTTGGGAAAAATAAAAGGGACATGAAAGAAGCTCCTTTAGGCATCCCCTGGGCAATGGGGATGTCACTGGCTAATCTTTTCAACCCAGAAATATCTTGGTAGCTACTTCTGATGTGAACGTAGTACTACTAGTAGTATTCTTTTAGACTCTCTGGGATTAGTTGCATTAAAACAAGCAGCAGAAAAAACTACTCACCTATTCCTTTCTTTGCTTGCATTAGACTTATATCCTGCTTTTCATTCAGCAGCTCCAGGCAGCTTGCATGATCTTGCATGATATTCTCTCCAACTATTTTTCTCCTCAACAACAATCCCAGGAGATAGGTTGTCTATTGTTTGATCAATGGGGAAAATAAACAGTAGTAGTGATAAAGTGAAATAATTAAAAAAAAAGCCTTTCAAACCTCTCAAAACCACAAACAGAGGAAGAACAATGCTGAACTGGCTGCAGCAAATAAAGACAAAAAAAAAGAGAGCACAGCTGGATGACTAGCTTTCTTGGGGAAGGTGAATGTGTTCAATACTGCAATAAATTATTAGACTTGAACACTTTTTTGAGATGAATGAGATAGTTGTAGTTATATTGAGCATTATAGGGCAAAGCATACTGTATTATGGGGAGGCAAAGCTTTCCTGCCATATAAAAGCCCTCACAATTCAATTCTATAGCACAAATAGAAATAATGCAGGGATACTAGGCATCAAAATGTATACTGATTGCAGAGTTTTTGAGTCCCAGAAAGAGGGAGAGTTCACTGCAGCATATGCAGCTGGAGTCAAAAAGATATCTGAACATTGAAACTTTGGCATAGAAAGAAATGAGGACTTGAAAGTTGAAGTAATTTGTGGTATTCTAAAAGAGAATGTTGAAAAGACACATCTGACATAGACAGTTTTCAACATTTAAGAAAATATCTGAAGTTGAAACATTTCCATGGAAACTGCTGCTAGAGATATTATAGATCTGGAACTAAGGGGCAACATGGACTCAATATTTCCTGTGCAGTGTTAAAAAAATTATAAAGGAGTGTATGAAGATGTTGAAATTAATTGTAGGAAGCTCTCCTATGGGAAAGTTTTGTGGATTGGAAAATAAACAGATGATAACACAGGACCTGAAGCTAACTAGAGGGAATGGGAGAGAACAATTACAATTAAAGAAGATGATATTATTTGTTTATAGAAGAAATTAAGGCTGTTTGGGAACAATGTACTCAGAAATTATTTACAGATTTGATATGATAAACAATATATTTTATTGTATAAAAAAGGGACTGAGACTGATTTGAATGCAGATTTGGAGTAAAAAAATGCTGAATTAAAAAAGTGATCTGAAAATGTTTTTTAAGAATGTCAGATTGAAGATAAACAGAGAAAAAACTAAAGTTATAGTGAAGAATCTCACAGATAAACAAAAAAATCAACTGTCAGAAAAAATAGGTCTGCAGATAGTGAAGAAAGTTAAATACTTGGGAATATATCTAACAGCAAGATGCGCAACAATTAAAAAAAAAGAAAAGAATGTCAGAGTATAAAACTGATATGGAAAAAGATGCCAACACAGATTTACAAATGAAACCAGCTAATACCGGTAATTAAAGAAGACATACAAATGGTACATAAGAAGAGTTTAGGAACATCAATAGGAAGTTTCTGAATGATGTGAGGTAGTTTCTGAAAGGAGACAAACAGAGTCTACTGAAACTGCTCCTGAAAGGAGACAAAGAGAAGATCAATTTATGGGACAATATTTGATGGAATTAAAGATCAAGCTTTCTAAAAGTAAACAGGAGGTCTACAAAGTGTGTGTGTGTGTTAGAATACAATATTGGAAGCTAATTCAGCTCATTGCCAGGAGTTTGATCCTCACTGGCTCAAGGTTGACTGAGCCTTCCATCCTTCTGAGGTCGGTAAAATGAGGACCCAGACTGTTGAGAGCAATTTTGAGTTGGACAAGGAATGTAGTACAATAAAGACCTTTTATTGCCTTTTAAGATAAAAAGGTATGGGATATAAATCATCTGTGTGTCATGGTTCCTAATGATTTTTTTCTACACTCTAAGTTGTACACCATTCAGAATGTGCATACATTTATTAGCAATTTAAACAATACTGTCTTCATTTAAAAGCTTACTCTCTCAAAAAAAATTGAAAGTAATTGTCAAGGCTGACTTGCTCTGCATTTTCACTCGCAGCCAGACAACAGAAACAAGGGAGGGGGAGGAATGAATGGAATATATGGGTGGCTGGGGGATAATTGAGGAATTCATGTGCACTGAGCATCGAGCAGTCAAGTGCCTCGCGCTGATATCTACCACCACCTGTCACAGGGCTTAAAGCCCCTACAAGAAAAACAAAAAGTACATAGGCAAAACATAACAATGCAAAACCACAGAAGAACATTGATTAATTCAGAGGTTGTCGGGGTATTTTCTGTGAAAAATTTGGAGGAATTTAGGAGCTCAAACATATTTAGCATCCACCCATTTGGACTGTGCAGGGGGGAAATGTTTCCATGCAACTAGGTATTAAATCCCCTCTCTCTCTCTGTTTCCTTAATCCAGAATTTCTTTAATTTCAAAATGCTGCTCTCCTTCAATTAAAATGGGCACAGTAGAGGTGTCAGGTGCAGGGCAAAGAGGTGACACAGTTTCAGGTTTCAATAAACTGCAGTGAAACACAGGGTGAATATGTTTAAGATTCTTAGGCAACTTAGGCATTTGTACAGTAACCAGGTTAATTACTTTAACAATGGGGAATGGCCTCACATATTTAGGAGCCATTTTCTTCAACTGTTGGGTGGACTGTAAGTACTTTGTGGAGAGGTAAACTCTATCACCCACTTCAAAATCTTTTGGATTCACACATTTTTTATAGACTTGTTTCTTATGTGCCTGATGTGCCCCTTCCAGTGCTTTATGGGCCAAGTAGTCTGGAGTTGTGCTATCCCCTCCACTAAGGGGGATACTTGAGGTTTCTCTTGAGGCAGCTCTGGCATAGCTACAAAGTCCTGACCGGAGACTACCTTAAATGGGGTGAACTCTCTGCTACTATGCACAGAATTGTTATATGCTACCTCTGCAAAAGGCCCAATTGTCCCGTTGGTAATTAATGTAGCAACTGAGGTACTGTTCCAGGACTGAGTTGGTTCTCTCACACGCCCCATTAGTTTGGGAGTGACGGGAGGAGCTTAAGCCCTGGGTGGTTCCCAACAACTTCAAAAATTGTGATGTAAACTGCACTCCTCTATCTGAGATTGTACCATGCACCTTATACACATATTGTACGAAACGTTTACCCTGCATTTTTGCAGAGGAAATCTTGGGGCAGGGGACAAAGTGCACTTGCTTTAAAAAAAAGATCAGTAACAACCCAAATAACAGTTTTCTCCCCACTTTCAGATAATTCCACAATAAAGTCCATAGATATCTCTTTCCATTGTGCCTGGTGGCTGGCCACAGTCTGCACACGTCCTGTAGGCTTCCCCAGTGGTCTGTTTGCTGCTGCACAAACTGGACAGCTGACCACATAGTTTTCAATGTCTTTTTTTTAAAGAGGGACACCAAAACTGCCTCTTAACCAAGTGCAGAGTTTTTACAATTCCAAAATGTCCTGCCAACTTAGAGTCATGAGCACCTTTTAAATACTGCTCCTCAAGCTTGAGGGCATGTATAATTTGGCTCCAGCCCAAGCCAGTCCATCGTGCATGGTGCAGTCATTCTTATGGGTAGCAAGCCATTTGTCATGCTTAAGCACTTCCTTAAGTTTCTCTCACACAGTTCATTTGGAATCTCAAGTTCCCTCTTTGCCTGAGTCCTAGTGGTTACTGGGGCTGCTAGCTGTTTCAAGGGAATGACAGGCTGGACCATCTCAGCCTTAATAATATTGTATTGGGACAAACTGGACAGAGCATCTGCCATAAAGCCCCCCCCCCCGAATATAGTGCAGATTAAAATTGAACTGATTAAAGTATTGAGCCCAACGAACTTGTTTGGGAGATAATCTGTGTGGGGTTTTCAGAGCTTCTAGATTCTTGTGGTCAGTCCATACTTTGAATGGGACTTTTGCCCTTTCTAGGAAGTGCCTCCAAGTAAGCAGAGTCCACCTCACTGCATATGCCTTCTTCTCCCAAAGTGCCCACCTCTGTTTGGTTTCAGTCAGTTTTTTAGAGGTATGTGCGCATGGTTGTAGTGACCCCTGGGCATTCTTTTGCAATAACACAGCCCCCACGGCTACGTCATTTGCCTCTGCCTGAATCACAAATGGAGCAGCTGGATCAGGGTGCTTCAATACGGGCTCTGATGCAAACAGCCATTTGAGTTTTTAAAAAGCTGCTTGGCACTCCGTGGTCCATTTAACCGGCTGACTCGGCTTCAGCTTGTCCTCTCCTTATCAACTCTACAATGAACCTGGATGCAGCCATTTTGCTCATTCTAGGTTGCCACAAGAATGGGAGGGGGTGCGGAGGATTTTTACTAGTCTAAACATTTTACTGTCCTGTGGGAACTAAGGTCATTTCTGTCAGTTAGATGGGGCATGAGCATCTAGTTAGAAAGCCCGCCAAACTGTTCTGTTGGGGAACGTAGCTGATTGCATAATATTGGGGTGGGAAGTTCAACTTTGTAATATTGTCTCTCTTTGAAGGGGATTTCAGACTTGGTTTCACTTTTGACTGTGCTGATACTATGTAACCAATAAACATGTTCTTTGAGGAAATCTCAAACCTCGGAATTCTGATTTATTTGGTCTTGTCTATCGGAACCTTGACATTAAACCAATTCTCATTCAAAATGCTATCTTTCCTGGGGTGCTGAGCCCCGGCTGCCTACCCACCACTTTGGGAGAACAGCGAAGACTCAATGAAGACCTCGCTATGGAGAAAAAAGAGGAATCTGCCACTGGTCGCAGCGGGGATTCAGCTATTGGAGCTCAAGCGGCTGCTCCAGCCACCGAAGAGGCCCTGATGACAGGGGCCTGGCAAAGAGCTGGATAATCCAGCCAGAGAAGGTGATGCCTCAAGAAGGAACCACTATCATAGTGGACCTCTATCAATTGGAACTGAACCCTCAGCACAGAAGCACCCCAAGCCTGCCGAAGAGGAGCTTTTGTTGATTCCGCTCCAGGGTCCATCTTCTGCAGCACAGAAGAAGAGGAAGGGATCGACTGGATGGGACAACTCCATTGACTGGAAATACCAGACTGCAGTTCACAGTCCCTCAGCCGAGCAGCTAAAGGAGAAATTTGTCTGGCTGGAAGTCAAAATAGGGGTTCCTACAGCCCAATGTGAGTGCTCGAAAGGGGGGGGTAAGGTGAAGACTTATCCATCACTTCCACTCCCTCACCAAAGTCCTGTTGCTGGTGCCTGTGCCACTTCATCCATTCCTCCATCAGCTGCAGGCTCAAGTTCCTGATCCCAGCCAAGCCTCTGCAGCAACCTCGCTCCGCGAGCCTGGGTGCCCAGCAGAGAGGATTCCAGAGAGTGGTGCGGCAAGCTGCTCAGCAACCAGTGTACCTGGCACCACAACACCTGGAGCCACCACTTATCAAGCCCATTTTTGATGGAGACCCTGAGAAGTTGCCTTTCTTCCTAAACCAAGTGTGGGCTCACTTGGATTGTTATGCCTATGTCTATCCTGATGATGCCACAATGGTGAATGCAGTGACAACCAACTTGGAAGGGGAAGCAGAGAAATGGGTGACCAACCTTCATGATGAAGGGGCTCCAGAATTGTTGGATGTGAATTTATTCATGGAAGAGCTGAGGGCAAGATTTGAGGATGAATCCCAAGCCCTGCAAGCAGAAAAGGAGATCCATCGCTTGAGGCAGAGAGGTCACCTGATGAAAGAATATGTCCGAGAGTTCCGGAGAGTCACTGGTCACCTGGGACAGTGGCCAGAGAGGTCCCTGATCCACTATTTCAAACAAAGGCTGGACCGCGACCTGCTCCAAGCATGCATCTACCAAAGGATCCCGAACCAGCTGCGAGAGTGGTATTGTCAACGCTGCTAACATTGGATGTTCTTGCTTTGACAATATATGGAGATGCAGCCATTTTCTTTCTTATGCTTTACTCTTAGAATTAGAGGATACTGGGGGAGGAGGAGGAATGTGATGGGAGTTAGTTAGACATAATAATATTGTAATAGTGTGTGAACTCAGGACTTTTGAAATAAGAGATGATAAGAAATGGCAGGTTGGAGTAAAGGAGGAAAAGCCTGCATTTCAAACTAATTGGAGAATGTGATTTATGACTGTTAATTAGAGGAGGGAATTGTGTTTGATATTATGTGCTAAGGGGAGGGGAATCCAGATTTTGGCTTCGACTATGTACATGCCGAAGCTATGCCACTCGAATAAAGATTCTTTAAGGTAAACAATGCCTCAAAGTTCTTTGAAGAGTTTCATCTGTCGGAACCATGACAGGTATAACATGACAGTAACCTTGGTCATCAAACTGGATCATGTCAAAAGACCAACTACCACCGAGCTGAAGCCAAGACGAAGTCCTGAGAAGCACCTATTTGGATGGTGACCACAAGCCACACAAGCCACACTGACGCTCCTTGAGTGGCTGCCGGGGCTCCCATCAAATGCTTTCTATGTGGGCAGCAGGGTCAACATGCTGCTGAGTACTTAGCCCCTGCTCCCCAAGCAAAAGCTGCACTAGTTTCAACTGCTAAGCCAAGAAAACCACTGCCACAAGCAGGATGGGAGAAGTCTAATTGGGCCAAACAGGAGCAAGCTGTCCAAATCTCTTCCCTGCCCTGGGGACAAGCAGGAGCCCCATCTGAACACCTGCCCCTATTGGCGCCTTACAATAGTGATGAGGATGATGAAGACCCATCCCACCTTTTGCTATTCCTGCCAAGATTATAGTGCCAAAGACAGGGGCCTAAACCAATTTAGACATTTTAATAGACTCAGACTGCACCAGATGCCTAATTAACTTGCCCACAGTTCTTAAGTTGGGGATTCATGCCAAATTGTTGCCCCTAGCCATGAAGTTTGAACAGGCAGATGGGTCGCTTATCAGAAATGGACCCTGCCAAAGTCAAAGGGGTGCTAGAATGGCAACCTCCATGGACCTGTAAGCAGCTTCAAAGTTTTTTGGGGTTTGCGAATTTCTATCGGCAATTCATCCCCTTCTTCATGAAAATTGCTATACCCATTACTGAATTATTAAAAACTGGAAAAGGTGTGTGTGTGAACTGATGGTAGAAATTGGCAAAACCCAGGAAGCTCTGAACTGCTTCCTAGTAAGGGGAAGGGCCCACTCTAGTACTACCTTCACCTTTTCTGGATCCATTTCCACTCCTTCATTGGATATGTGGTAACCCAGGTAATCAATTTTATCTTGGTGAAATTCACATTTGGAACATTTTGTGTACAGTTCAGCAGCTCGGAGCTTTTTTTAGGATCACTCGCATCAATTTCACATGCACCTCTATAGTTTCAGTATATATTAATATGTCATCTAAGTACACCAAGACCCCCTTGTATAAATAGTTATGCAGTTATGCAGTATAAATAGTTATACCTCATTGATCAGTTGCAGGAACACTGTGGGGGTCTCTTGCAGACCAAAAGGGAGAACCTGGAATTGGAAACATCCCAGAGGATAGTTAAACAGTTTTCCATTCATCACCCTCTTTGACATTCGGTAGTAAGTCTCCCATAAGTCTATCTCATAGAAGTTTTTGCCTTTAGCTAAATGCACCAACATGCCCTTCATCAGGGGCAGCAGGTAGACATTTTCCACACATACCACATTTAGCCTTCTATAGTCCATTCATAGATGAAGAGTTCCATCCTTCTTTTCCTGAAACAAAACTGGGGCTGCCACTCACGGCCTCGCCGGTTGAATAAATCCATGTTTTAGGTTTTTGTCTATGAAGATGCAAAGCTCATCTAACTCATGTGAAAACATCAAGTAAAGTTTAGGCTTGGGAGTTTAGCCCTGGGAAGGATTTTGATACTACGGTCTGTGGGGTGGAAGCGCATCAGAGCCTTTCTCGTTACACACATCTGGTAGATCCCAATACTCCTTTGGGATTCTGGACTTGCTTGTTGGCTGCTCCTGCACCACTGCCCCCAGCTCCCTTTGTTCTTTGGCTTCCTTGCCCCTGTGCTTTGGAAACTTTTCCTCTTTCTTGGCCCCTTTATGCTGAATCTTTAAAAGCAGTCTCCTCCAGTTCACAGAAGGGTTCCATTTCTAGAGCCAAGGCAGTCCAAGTAGGAGGGGTCTCTCCATCCCCAGTGCCACTATGAAACTCAGAATCTCTTTGTGCCTTCCCATTCTCATCTCCACTGTCTCAGTTATAAAATGACACACACACCCCAGTTATCATCCCATCCAGCTGGCAAAATGCTATGGGCACCCTCAGCTGTTTGAGTCTCAGTCTCAGCTTTTCAATTATCCTCAGAGATAACCACGCACCTAGTGCAGCCCAATAAAGCCAACATATTCCCCTGGATCCCCAAGGAGGGCACCACTAGTTCTACAGGAATGATTATGAGGATCATATGTCGACTTACCAGGGGGTCATTGTCATAGTCGCTGTCACTCTCACCTGAGCTGGTCAGAGCTCCCAACCCCTCAGATCCAGGAGGGGAGAACTCTATGACCTCCATGCCTTTCAGCACTCTCTCCTGGGTTCTCAGAGTTGGCTTTTCTGCCTTCTCCAGAATCATTGTGGTTTTGTGATTGGGCTTGGTGGATAAGCATTCCACAGCTTGGTGGCCCTCCTTCTCACACTTGAAGCATGCCATGGACCTTGGTCTAGGTCTGGAGTTGCTCTTTGCTGACCTTGGGGCTTTTTTATGCACAGCCCCCATGATGTCAGTCCTGGGTGAGATCGATCTCTACCTCATCTGCCAGCATATACCAGGGTTGTAGAGTACATGGGGCCACATGTAAAATATAGACATCATCATTAAGGCCACCTTTGAAGCAGTCGACCAGAATGTCTTCAGGCCATGTGGCTAGCCAGCACACTAACTCTTGGAACTCCTGGGTGTTCACGGTCACTGACCGTCACCCTTGGGTGATGGTCTTCATCTGGATCCATGCCTTGCATTCTGCCAGTGGGTCCTCGAACCGTTGGCAAAGGGCTGCCATAAAGTGGTCATAGTTCTGCAGCTGGGGGGGCATTGTCATTGTGGAGGGAGATCATCCGCTTAGTGGCTGTACCCTCCAGAGCCATGGTCATGTGTCTTACGCAGGCTGCCCCCATCCCCAGTTCATCCCCATTCTCCTGCATATAGTTCCAGATCTGTGCCAGGAAGAATCTCAGTTGCTTGGTACCTCCTCCATATTGTGCCCCCAAGGCTGAGACCTTTGGGGCTCTACGCCTCTGAGAGACAGCCCTTGCAGGCAGAGGGACATGTACAGCAGCCGCTGGTGTGGTGGCATTGCTTGTGCTGGACCCAGTCCAGGCAAAGTAAGCATGGCCACCACCATAGTAGCTCCATCCATGTCTTGGCTTGAAGTGGCCCAGGGAGCCTGGATAGTTGTCTGCATAAGAGTTTCCCAGGCTCTTTGACTGTCCATTGCCTCTTGTATTAGGAACAGGGCCTGGTTCAGCCTGACATCCTTCATCAAGAGGAGTGTCTTCCCTTTCCCCCACACCAGCAATGAACTGGACCTGACAGGTTTCTCATCGAGGTCCAGCTTCTCTTGCCATTCTGCCTTGTCTCGAGCATGGTGTGGTCTAGGGGGGGGAGCCTGTCATAGTTCTGGGACCCTCCAGTTTGTTCCTATGGCTAGACATTAGATGCTCGGTCCCCACGGTAGACTGCTGTCTCCAGGTTGACTGTTAAAGTTGATCTTGTCTAACGTCAGGGCTGCCTTTATTCAAATCCTAGGAAAGAAAAACCCTTCACTCCATAGATTTAAAGAAAAGGTACTTTTACTAGGAAAGAAGTGACTGCCGTTAATTCAGACAAGATAGGCAAAACCACATGAAGCATTCAAACTGAAAGAAACCCTAGAATCCACCCCCTTGTAACTAGGCAACCAAAGTTCAATCAATGGCCATAATATTGATTCTGATTCAGGTGCATCATCTCTGGCTGCTGCATACCAAAGCCTGAAGAAATGACCTTGGAGAGATAAGCAAAATCCAAGCTGGCCATTGCAAAGCCTCCCCTCCCCCATTTCCATGGCGTCTGACAGCAAGCAAGCAATGATAGAAGCTGACAGGAAGTGTTAAAAGCTAGCCCTGTGGCCATAGTTAGGGAAGTAAAAGCAGAAACCACTAATAAACTGGAGGGAGGGGATGAGCTAGAGCTACTGATTCCTGAGGAACACCGTGACTTAGTGTTTTTTAGTGAAAAGGAATCAGACTCACTCCCACCCCACCAACCTACAGACTGTGCAATTGAGATTGTGCTAGGGGTCAAGCTGCCCAAACCAAAAATATACTGAATGACACCCAAAGAAATGAAAGAATTCCAGGGATTTATAGACAAAAACCTAGTTAGGGGGTTTATCCAGCCAGTGAAACTGAGGATGACTGCCCCTATGCTTTTCAAAGAAAAGAAAATGGATTCCTTAGATTGTGTGTAGATTATAGGGAGCTGAACTGTATTTGCGTGGAAAACATGTACCCCTTCCCACTAATGAGGGACATGTTAGATTGAGTATCTGACCGAAGGAAAGATCTTCACAAAGTTGGACTTGAGAGAGTCATACTACTGAGTGAGGATTAAGGAGTGGGATGACTGGAAGACGGTGTTTAATTGCCCTCTGGGTTGCTACTAGTTTCGAATGATGCCATTTGGATTGCAAGAAGTGCCTGCTGTGTTCATGCAGCTGATAAACGAGGTTTTGCATGAGCACCTGTACAAAGGGGGCTTGGCATACCTGGATGATATATTAATTTATACTAAGACCAAAGAAGAGCATGTGAAACTTATCAGGGCAATACTTGAAAAACTACACAAAGCCCAGTTTTACGCCAAGCTGTCTAAGTTCAATTTTCACAAAAGCAACCTGGACTACCTGCATTTTGAAAGAGGGAGTGGAAATGGACCTCAGTAAAGTGAAGGCGATATTAGAATGGGAATCCCTCGAACCAGGAAGCAGTTGCAAAGTTTCCTCAGCTTTGCAAACTTCTACTGCCAATTCATCTCTACATTCACCCAGATAGCCCTGCCAATTACCAACTTGCTGAAAACAAGAGGGGAGGTGGTCTCTCAAGTGCTAAGCCACATTCAAAAAGCTAAAGCGCCTCTTTGCTGCAGAACACCCTGACCCGGACAAGCCTTTTGTGATACAGGGAGATGCTAGTGATGTAGCTGTAGGTGCAGTCTTGCTTCAGAAGAATGCCAAGGGGGATCTGCAGCCCTGTGCCTATACATCTTGCAAAATTTTTGAAACCAAAAAGCGATGGGCTATTTGGGATAAAGCAACCTACATGGTCCAATGGGCCTTCCTAATGTGGAGGCAGTTCCTAGAAGGCTGTAAGATTCCATTTGAGTTATGGAGAGACCATAAGAACCTGGAAGCATTGAGGGCCCCCAGAAACTGTCACCTAAGCAAGTCTGATGGGCTCAATACTTCAACTGTTTCAACTTCACCCTCCACTATTCTACCGGGGGAGGGGGAATTTCCTGGTGGATGCTCTTTCCCAGATTCCATCAACCTGGTTCTTAGCTAAGTTATTTGTGCAGCATGTATATCGGCTGCATGGAATCCCAAAGTATCATCTTGGACTGGGGAGTGCAATTCACATCAAGGTTTTGGTGGGAATTCCTGATGTTATGGTTCCAAAGGAAGATTGCTTTTAATCAAAAATCAAACTCAGGTGTCAAAGCAATAATATCCTATATTAACAGCGTTGACATCTGAGTTTGATAGGGTCCTCCCAGGGACTTAGTTCCACCCATCATCTTCAAGCGAGTAGTGCTTGTGAATGCACAAACTCAGTCCTGGAGCAATACCTGTGATGTTATATGTGAATTATCAACAAACCAATTGGACTGAGCTTCTGCCATTTGCAGAAATGGCCTATAATAAGTAAATGCATAGTAGCACTGGATTTACCCCTTTCCAGGTGGCCACTGGGTTAGAATTCATTCCTATGACAGAACTCTCTCAAGAGAGACCTTTATCAGCCTCATTGGCCAACTGGCTGAATACTTTGCAAGCCACATGGGTCATAGTGTGAAAGGCACTAGAAAAAGCAAGGGAAATGCAGAAGAGACAAGCAGACAGCAAGAAGGCATCCCAAAGGGAGTTCAGAGTAGGAGACAGAGTGTACCTGTCCATGAGGTTTTTGAACCTGAGGCAACCCTGCAAAAAACTGGGACCCAAGTAGCTAGGACCTTTCCCAATTGTCCAGATTGTAAATCTGGTGACAGTGAAATTAGAGCTGCCTAAAAGCCTCAGGTGCATCCATCCAGTGTTTCATTGTAATCTGTTGAAACCTTTCTATTGCTAGGTGTTAAGACCTGCTATGAAGCCACCCCTCCTACCATCCTAGTGAAGGGAGAGGAACATTTTGAGATCAAGGAAATCCTTGACTCCAGGTATTACAAAGGGAAGTTGCAGTATCTAGTATTATGGAAGGGATACCCTTTAGCAAATGTAGAGTGGGGGTGGCAAAAGATGTTAGGTCATCTAGACTTATTCACAAGTTCCATTCCAAATATCCTACTCAGCTCCGGTAGGATGTCAGAACAGAAAATTCTGTGTAATGTAGCCTCATCTATGTTTGCTCTTTTGTAGGACTAATCTTTCTTCTGGAGGTCGGCATGTCAAGGTTGACAACAGAAACCAGGGAGGGGGAGGAATGATTGGAATGTATGGGTGGCTGGGAGGGAATTGAGGAATTCATGTGCACCATCTCTGGCCTGGGAGAATCTTGACACCTCAAGCTCAAATGATGACCTCCTGAGCTGAGCAGACTGTTTCCCAAAACAGATTGCACTGAATCGGTGGACACTGGACAGTGGGTGGCGGCGGGGGGGGGGGGGGGAGGGAGATTGTAACTATGCAATTTTCACACGAAAAGTCAGAACTGGCTTTGCTTTCTACCGTGCCTATATGGAGCTATCAGAAAGTTATACTCTTGGTAAAATAATGTCCCAGGAATTTCTTTTGCTGCATATGCCAATGGGACAGTTGAAGTAATTGTCTAAGACTGAATCACCAGACTTTTTACTTTTGTTTGAGTTTATGTTTATATATAAATGTTTATAATATTATAGTTTTGATTCCATTCAACCATTTTTGTTATTTTGGATATAAATTCTGGGAAGGTACCAGTTGGGAAAAGCTGAATTTGATAAGATTGTTAGCAATATGTTGTCTTTTCCCAAGTTTTCTTATTGACATAGTCTGAAATCAGATTGCTTTTGTGGTTTAAAAAGAATGCTTATCTATCTTTTTGTACATTCCAACAGTGGAAAGCTTTTAATAATTTCTGAGGTACATTATTCTCCTACACTGGGCTATTTCCCAAAGGATTTCAAAAATTGAGATTGGCTTTCGATTTTATGCATTGAAAAGTTTCAGTCTAAGTCCGCAAAATTTACTTACAGGCAAACGGCACTGACATTTATGAGAAGATTTCCAGGTAACATAGGATTGGACCGTGTAGTGTGAGTAAATTGTCTGGAAGGCATTGTGTTAGTGATTGTGTACTTGTGATTTAGATTAAAAGTCTGCCCCAAAGTCAACCTAAATCTCATAAATGGGAGGAGGAAGTATTTGATGCAGGATAAATAGAAGCTAAATAATTTACATCTCTAGCACAAACAATGAATGGCCATTGCAGAATCTGCATGTGTTAGATGGGTCAGTATGTCCTGTAAATGGTGACTGTAAGCAAGAAACACGTGGGGGTCACATACACTTTATATGATCAACTTATAAAATCCTGCCTCAGCTTTGAGTTCTTCCTGGCATTGATGAGATTAAACCAAATATAGGTCATCATGGTCTTAGAATTCTTCTGTGAGAGAATCTTTTGGGCAGGATAGAGATTTTTCTCTTTGTTAAGCATGTAGCTCAATTTAGACAATAAACACTTTTTGCCTGTTGAGTGTCTGAAGCATTTCTTTCCCTAGGATGATAAAATAATGAATATTACTGAATGTCTTTGGATTCCCCTCCCCTTCTTTTATTTCTTCAGAAAATAGATGAACAAAAGATTAGGAAATGTTTGTCATAACAATGTTTTAATGAACCCTTTACTATTAAAGGAATTAAATTAAAAAGATTTAGATAATATGTGTTCGAATTCTTTAATTTCTTTGCCAAGTCATTCAGTGAGTGGTACCTTTATCATATTCTTATACTATAGCTTTGTTAACCATGCAATTCTTTTTCCAATGTCAGTACAATGTTATCAAGTGTTATCCAAGGTCAGGAATCTACAATTGGGAGTTTTCTACAATTATTATTTGTCAAAGGAACACAGTTACAAACTAATCAGAATCATAAGAAAAGATAACTCATTCTATTAAAGTACAGCTCATGCCTAGGAGACGTCTGTCCCCAAAATCCAGCCTTTGCTTATATTGGAGCTGTACTATGTCAAAAATATTTTACCATAATATTAACTGAATTATATATTTATGAATGTACTTTTGTTCTATTTATTTCTGATATGTTTAATAAAATGCTTTTTTCACGACACTTCCTAACAGTGAGAACAATTAACCAGTGGAACAGCTTGCCTTCAGAAGTTGTAGGTGCTTCATCACTGGAGGTTTTTAAGAAAAGACTTGATAGCCATCTGTCTGAAATGAAATGCTAGTAATGTACTAGCACTGATGATGTTACCTAGTTTGGGTAATGAAAGGTCTGCAAGAAAACAACCAATCTCAGAGAGTACCAAAGATCTCTCATTTCATCCCTGAGCTATAAATATTGTCTTTTATTGGAACAGATGAAGCAGAAATGGGAAGGAAGATGGTCAATTGAAGAAATACATCAGTTGGACTTTTGAAACAGTGCTTCCATATACAGAACTAGGGAAGGAAACTAGGGGATTAGCCATATTGGATCTAATTCTCACTAACAGAGATGAAATGATAAGGTGTTGAAGCCACAGGAACCTTGGGGAGAAGTGATCATGCAATATTGGAATTCAACATTATGGAAGCACAAGCAATAGAACACAGTCAAACTAGAGTCTTGGACTAAGAGAGCTAATTTCAATAAACTTAGAGAGGGCTTGGGAAGGATTCCATGGATGAGAATCCTCAAGGGGAAAACAACTCAAGAAGCTTGGGAAATTTTGAAAAGTGAGATAATAAAAGCCCAACCTAGCACAATACCAACAAAGAGGAAAAATAACAGCTCTCAAAAGAAACCAGCATGGCTGCATAAAGAATTCTCTGATAAATTGAAAGATAAAAAGGACAAGTATAAAAAGTGGAAAGAGGGGCACATAACTAAGGCAGAATATCAGCAAATAGCCCGAGCCTGCAAATATGAAGTGAGGAAAGCTAAGGCTCAAAATGAACTAAGGCTTGCGACCAAAGTCAAAAATAACAAAAAAAGCTTCTTTCAACATGTAAAAAAACAAGAAAAAAGTTAAGGAAATGATTGGTAAATTAGTGGGGGAAAGTGGCAAGAAGGTGACAAGCAACAGGGAGAAAGCAGAACTATTTAACTCGTTTTTTGCAGCTGTCTTTACACAAAGGGAAAAAACAATCCAACCTATCAAAAATAGTGCCATAAAAACAGAATAGAAACACAAGCTAAGATAGGCAAGAAAATGGTAAGTGAGCACCTGTCCAGCCTAGACGAGTTCAAATCACCAGGACCAGATGGATTACACCCCACGGTTCTCAAGGAACTGGCAGATGTGATCTCAGAACCACTGAACTATATTTTTCAAAGATCCTGGAGCACTGAGAAACTACTAGAGGACTGGAAAAGAGCTGATGTAGTTCCCATCTTCAAAACAGGGGAAAAAAATGGATCCAGGAAATTACAGACCTATCAGCCTGACCTCAATACCTGGGAAGATTCTGGAAAAGATAATCAAACAATGAATCAACGAATACCTAGAGGCAAACAAAGTCATTACTAAAAGCCAACATGGGTTTGTCAAAAACAGATCATGCCAGACAAATCTTATTGCATTCTTTGACCAATTGACAAAATTAGTGGACCAGAGGAATACTGTGGATATGATTTACTTGGACTCCAGTAAGGCATTTGATAAAGTAGATCACAACCTACTACTTGATAAGATAGAAAAATGTGGGTTAGACAGCATTACCACCAGATGGATTCGTAGCTGGCTGACCGGCCGTACTCAGCGTGTGGTCCTCAATGGAACTGCATCTACATGAAGGGAAGTGTGTAGTGGGGTGCCCCAGGGCTCTGTTCTAGGCCTAGTGCTCTTCAACATCTTCATTAAGGATTTGGACGAGGGGATACATGGGGAACTCATCAAATTTGCAGACGACACCAAGCTGGCAGGAATAGCCAACACTCCAGAAGATAGGCTTAAGATACAGGAGGATCTGGACAGACTTGAACACTGGGTGCTATCTAACAAAATGAAATTCAGTGGTGAAAAAAGTAAGGTTCTACATTTAGGCAAGAAAAACCAAATGTACAGGTATAGCATAGAATAAATTAAAGAACATCCCGACTTCTGGTTCTGGTTGCAGCGCCCGCGGACGCGCAAAGAACTCGCTCTCTTTGCCATCCGGTTTTCCCCCGCTGGTAGACCCTGGACAGGGTCGAAAGTCGCCCTGGAGGGGCGACCACCGTAGAGGAGGGCACTCGTCGATCGTGGAGGGAGCAGCAGCTCCCTCTGCAGTCCGAGAAATCACCTTTGGGCCGACGGGGAAAAGATCGGCCAGTAACATGGCCGATCACTTAGCTGCTCCTGCCGAAGTCACAGCAACAACTAAGCAAAAACAACCACCGTGGAAGATCCGGGTGAGACTTTTCCTTCCCTCTTGTTAATCTATCTACTTCCCTGTTAACAGCTTTAAGAAATATTTCCCTAGTTTGAGAAAGCAGCGTTTGATCACTGGGGAAAATAGGCTTTGGAAAAATAATTATTATTACTATTTTTTTATTATTTTGTTTATATAAGCTGTTGGAATTCGGGCATCCTGGAAAAAAAAAATCCTTACTGTGACTCTCTCTCTTGGCTTGTTTATCTTCAGTCTAGGTGAAAACCCTTAGGGAGGGGGGTGGAAGGCTTTTTTTCTCCTCCCCCCCTCCTGAACAGTATTGCCTACTTTAAAAAAAAAACTTTCTGTCTTCTGGGCGGATTTATGTGAATTGTTTGGTTACAATGCAACCTTGGACTTGGCGTGAAGCCCAGAAACTCTGACTGATACAATATATCTCTAGCTGAACTCTCACTCCCTAACCTTGGCATGATGCCCAGACTGGATTACAATATAATAACTGACTGCTACTTGGGACTCTTGCTGCTTCTTTTATCTCCGTGCTGGACTTGACTATTTGCTTTTTTCTATCTCTGTTTGGAAATATATTTCTGTTTGGACTCTATATTTTATAACGCTGTAATCTATTCTTTAAGCTGAACTTCTACAAAAAGAAAAAAGAAAGGATGGAATCCTACTCACAGATTAATTATGGACTTATATTAGAAAATTTTTTGGAAATGAGAATGGAATTTAAAGAACACATTAGAACGCTTAGGGAAAAGGAGACTCCAGAATTAAAAACTGAAGCTCAACTTTTGATTGACTATGACACACAATCAGATTTACAACTTAACGAGATGGATGAAATATATTCACAATCTATTGAGGAGGAAGAGGATACATCATACATGATGAAGATTTCTGATGATCAAAGGCAGAATTCAACTGAAACATTTACAACTTTAAAAGCAACAGGATTGGACTTCCAAATACGAGGCACTAAAAATGCTGACAATATGATAGTGCAGACAACACTGGATAAAAGAGAAAAAGACTATGATTGGACTCAATGGTGGGAAAAGGCTTTTAGCCAATCATTAAGATGGGAGGAACTAGAGGCCCTGCTGTGGAAACCTACCTGGCACAAAAAGAAAGCTAGAATTAGATTTAAAAATGAGAGTTAAAATTTTATTTGATGGGTAAAAAAGGCTTACTTTGACTGAGCTAATAGTTTTGAGATTTTTAAGGTTATTTTGGTCTGAGTCAACATTAGATCTAAATTATGGATTTGATTAGGGTTTGGAATGGCAATAGGGAAAATTGGAAAATTTAAAACTAAAGGAGTTAGATTGAGATGGAGATTGGTGAAATATTATTGATACTTTTACATACAAGAATTGAATGGTAATTAGCAATATATTAAGTGGACTAAATTGAAACAACTGAGGGATTTTTAGGGATTTGGATTGATCTATAAAAATATTGGACAGAATATATGAAATAGAATATAGTTGAGAAATATTAAAATATAATAGTTATATTATATGTCTATAATAGAAATAATTATTGTTTTATTATCTTAGGATAAAATGTAATGGTTTTAAAATATATAAAATTATGTTTATTTACAAAATATGTAGGTGAAATAGAATAGAATAAGAGATATAATCTGATTGAGAAGTATAAATTAAACTGGAACAATAGATATATGTGAGAAACAATTTATTTTTTAGGAATGCTCGAATTGTATATTATATGTTTATGTAAGACTAAATTGAAATAGATTAATTGAAAGTTGGTTAAGCCTGAAAGCGGGTGAAAATATGATTGATAGCTTTTGTTTTTTGTTTTTGTGTTTTTTTTTCTTTTTTCTTTTTTTATTGATAAAACAGAGAGGGAACCTTTAAAGAAGTAGTTTAAATTGCATATGTATGATTGTATCTTTTGCTTTGTTCTATGGAGTGCCCTATCTCCACGATGTGTTATAAGCACTTGGCTGTAAAACAAACAAAAAAAACTAATAAAACTTGTTATTAAAAAAAAAAAAAAAAGAACATCCCAAGTTGCCTCATTTCTTTATTCATGTGGACTTTGCCCTGGTCAAAGGACAATTTTACTACTTTGAACTTCACCCGTTGAATTCTTCTATATAATTCATTGTTATTAACTATACCATTAAATCACTAGCTATTTACTAAAATCAAATAATGTTAAGTTTTATAACTATATTGGGACAGATGAATATACAGATGAATGTAGACGATGAATACAAAATAGTTTAAGAGATTGGAAGGAATATAGAAATATTAACTTTGCCAAAAAAAAAAAAATTGTTTCTGCTCTCTGTTAATTCTTCAAAGTCTTCAAAGGCCTGAGGTTAGAGATTTGATAGCTTTTGATTTAAATATACCTACTTGTAGATTCCCTACATAAACTTTCAGATGCTGAAATGAAGCAAATGTTGAATTGTTTAACACCATTTAATTTAATAAAATTTAGCACAGTAAAAGGTTAGCATAAAATTTAAAATTTTAATGACTTTTATATGGTGTTGTTACTGTACATTACTTCAGCTTAGGTGTAACCGGCTTAACTCACTTCCTACTTTTGGGATTGTGACTTCCAGAAGGCCCACTTGGCTTGGTCAGTGGTAAAGGATTCAGGGAGCTCTTGTCCCAAAAGGTTGCGAATCCCTTCTGCAGCAGGTGGAAGAGAATGGGATCAGATAAGTTAAAATAGTAGCCAGGGACTGGTTCCGTGGAGAGATGTTTTTCCGCAGACTGGAGGGAGCATGGTTTCACGTGCTGCCTGCATCCCACATGTGCACAGTTGTTTGTGCAGCCTGGTTTCTGGTGTGCTGTGGACCGGTGCTGGTCCACGGCCTGGTGGTTGAGGACCTCTAGGTTAAAAGATAACATATTTGTTCAGCGATGAAAATTGGATAAAAGAAAGGAGTCTTGGAAAAATATGGGAAAAGATTTTATCTATGTACAATTCCACAACTGAACCTAAGACAAACAATGTCCATGAATCAAAGAAAATATATTATCTGTGCTGTGTATTGTGCAGCTAAATGATCATTCTTATAGGTTTACCTAGTTTTGGAAGATAAAATTGCTATTATCTGATAAATAGGACATGCAGCAATTCAGAATGCATTATCCAGTTCCTGTTTAATAATGAACCATGGTGATCATTGTTGTTCAGTTGCTAAGTTGTGTCTCTTTTTTTAAATAATATTTTATTAGTTTTCTAATTTTACAATTAAACATTTTAAAAGCAACGTGGTGACTGGGTTAATCAATAATTCAATAACATACATAAATTTTTAATACAAATCTCAAGTTACAACATCAGATATTTCCTCTCTTTTTCCCTTAATATCTACTATCTCATATTAGGCTAATATAATTCTTATTATTATCAACTAAGTAAAACCATCTTTGTTACGTTTATCAATAATTTTTAGCTTATACCTATCTTAATTGTGTTTGCATTCAATCAATGTCCTGTTATTGCTTTTTTCCCAAGCTTTAATTTCCCATCAATATGCAAATTAACATTTGGTATTTATAATTTCCAAGCTTTAGGTTACCAAAAGTTTCCCTTATCAACTTCTTCCTTTTTCATTTTTCATAACAAAATCTAATATTCTAGATACACATCTTATCTATTTGCATACAGTCTTGTTCTGTTTTCTAAAAGTTATCTATTTTCCACCATATTAAACCAAAAGTCTATTAGTCTTGTTACACATCTTACCTATTCAATTATAATGTTACTTTATTTTCTAAAAATTATCTATTTTCCACCATATTCAACCCTCTAATCCAGGGCTGTCAAACTGCTGGCCCACAGGGCGGACGCGTCATCCGGAAGCCACGCCCACCCCATTGCCGACAATGGCAAAACCGTCCCGATATGTTGCGCGATGTCACGTGACGTCGCGAGCTTGACATGTCTGCTCTAATCAGTAATATGAAATCCCCTCTAATAAATCAAAACCCTAGTTTCCTTCAGCCTTACTCTGGCTTTCTTCCTTTGCCAACTAACCTTCCATGTCAGTACTTTTGAATCATCAAACAATTCTCCTTCTATTATTATATATATTATTTAAAATAAGAAAGACCATTTGGTTACAATTTTTTTGGAAGAACTAGCCCATTTGTATTCATTAGATCGCCTCTCTATTATTCCAATTTCCCACAATTGTCCTGATAGATTTATCTTCCATTCAATCTGTTCTTCTTCCTTTTCCTCAAATTTCTTCTGATTTATGTAAAAAGTCTTTTCCCTTTTCAATGTTGTCACTCCCTTTTCTGATTTTTCTGTTGGCTGGATCTGTTGGTCAATTGAGTCCTCTGTCTTAGTGTTTAGTTGTTCCACTTCTCCTGTTATTTTCTGCATTATTAGTTCTTTGATTGTAGTCAAGATCTAGGTTTGTATATCTAAGCTGGCATCTTGTTCCTTTATGTTGCATCTTATTTTGTCACAAGCTGAAAGAATGGTTTCGTGTATTGATTTCAACATAGAAAGGATTTTTTCCATATTCTCTTGATAATGTGTTAAGTTGAAGACTTTAAAATCAAACATTAAAAATACTTTTTTTTTTATAACTGGGTAAGGGACATCTATTTCACATGTTGTAGGTAGTCTTTATAGTGGAAATTGTTTACCAAGTAAGAATTTATAGTCCAAAGTATTCCATCATCTTGTATAATAACAGATGCTTCTCATGTAAAGAAATAGGAAAACAATTCCCCACATATAACTCTGAAAATCAGTAAAGGTTTACATTCATATTTCAAACAGGCCAGATATGCCACCCAGAAATTCCTTCTTTACAGCTGAATTTTCCACAGATGGTATCTGTCAAGGTCAAAAGAGTTTTTTCTAGAGTCTGGCTTCAAGTCAAGTCTTTTTTAGGCAATAACAAGTTGTAATACCATGCTTCGCCACAAGATGTCACCAATGCCATTTAAAGCTTTTTAAATCCAAAGTTTTTATGATAGTTTTTCAAGGTTTATTTCTTTTCTTTTTTTTTAGATAAAAACAAACGTCTCCAGTAAGAATAGGAAAACTTTTAGTCCCGAAGTTTCAAAAGCATATGCATCCAATTAGATTAAAATTGTTCTTATAGTTGCTCTGTTTCCCCTGGGTAGTTAGTCGCCGCTGTTCTTAGAGGGTGGGGTAGAAATTCCCTTCCCTCTCTCCTCACAGGGGGAAAAATACTTTGGGCAGCTTTTACAGGAAAATATATTTAAAGCAGTGATGGCAAACCTTTTAGAGACAGAGTGCCCAAACTGCAACCCAAAACCCACTTATGTATCACCGGGTGCCGGGTGGGTGTGGCTCACGTGGTGGGTGTGGCCCACAGGGTGGGTGTGGCCCACAGGGTGGGTGTGGCTATGGTGGTCACGGCCGACTGGGTGGGCGTGGCCAGGGTGGGCGTACCCACCTCGATGTTGCTCCTGGGGAGAGATGCCTGTGGGGGCCAGGCAGGGTTGGGAGAGATCCAGGGGGTCTCTGGCGGGTGGGGCAGTGGGCAGGAGGCTCATCCTGCAGGGTGAGGTGAGGTGAGGGGGCGCAGGGATGGGTGCAATTGCCACGGGGCAAGGCAAGGCGAGGCAGGGGCTGGTTGCAGACAAAGGGGGGCTCCAGTGAGAAGGAGGAGGAAGAGGGTTTAAGCAAGCTTAGCAACCGGAGTGGGGATTCCCCCCCAAAACAAACGTGCTTTGTGGGTAACCTCGCAGCATGACAGAAGGGACCAAAACCTCCCAGCAGATGGGAGCGGAATAAAAACCAAACAGCCCACCCCCCCAATCCTCAACAGAAATGCTCATGACAACGAAAGCCTTGGGCAGGGGGAAGAACGTGGCAGGCGGGCATCTTGCTCAGCTGAGAGTAAGGGGGCAGCTACATGCCCTCCCAAATGCTGCCCTCTCATGAAAGCAGGATGAAAACTCCAAAAAGCAACAAGGAAAAAAAGTTAAAACAGAAGAGTGTCTCAGAACACCTGTATTAGCAAATACAACTGATATAAAATCTGGAGGAAGAATGGTCAATAAAGCAGTCTTGGTTGTCTATTTTACCTTTCCTAATAAGCTGTAACCAATTTCCTCTCTTCATTTTGCAAAACCTGTGGGCCCCATGCCATTCCACATATCTGCAAGAAAGCAGTTGCAATCGGAGTACTCTAACTGTAACTTTGAAATGTTGCACCACTGATTTAACTGCTGTCACACTCAAGTACAGTTGGAGTTTACAGTACTGGTTTATCCAACATGTGTTATTTATTTTATCTTTCTTCTCCTTATACAAAACTACACCTTCTATACACAGATTGGAGAGCTATTGTTGATTTCTTGTCCAGTTTTAGTTTCCCTCTGCATCTGATTGGCCACTGGAGTAAAACAACACCAAAATTTGCTTTTATCAACTATTCTTATCCCAGTTTGGGGGCGGGGGAGAGACAGAAATGCTTTCTGCTATCCGAGGGTGTGTATTTCAATATCATTTCCAAAGTCAAATTCCTCGACATATAGATTATTCCTTTACACTGGTTAAACCTCCCCCTGCATTTCCCCCCAATTTAGGGACCTCCACTCACAAAAGAATAAAAGAATAGCTCACCCTTTTCCAACCCACACTCCAGATATTGCACATGTTTCCATGTGATTCTGGAGATTCTGGAACTGAAGTCGTTTGCTCACTTCTTAGCAAAGTCCATCAAGTCCATGCCACCTTCCCCCCCTCCACCGCCCCCCCCAAAAATCTTAAGAAGGGCTTTCGATCATCTTGCATGTTTGATTCACTGCCTAAACTCCGCGATTCTCACCCCTGCAGAATTTTGCTTGGGCGGTGGGAGTCGCTCCGTGCAGAAAGGAAGCAGCTCCTCTCCCAAGCTGGAGAGGGCTAACTTTGGCTTCCCCTGACTCAGAGGTTCCCCTTCCAACATGCGCTTAATTCAGCCCCCTGAGAGAAGCTGGGCCTCCCCTTCCACAGCTGCCCATGCCAAAGCGCCCCTTAGCTAAGGGGAGATGGGAAGGCAGAGGGGAGCAGCCATTCTCGTGAAGGCACCACAAACCCACGTGAAGAGAACTCAGCGCTTTGCTGAGTTTCGTCCCATTGCCACACTAAAACCTGGGGAGCACCGAAACTCACTTGCAAGTCCGGGGCACTAGAGTTTCCCAAAGTAGCCATGCCAAGCCATGCCACCAGGCTTCCCAGTGGCCAGTAGAAGGGAGATCGTGGCAAGAGTGACCTTTTTCCCCATTCCCTCCCCAGCCCTTGAGCTCGTCTCGACACCTCTTTCTCTGTGCCGCCTCTGGCTTCTCCCCTCTCCCCGTCCAGCTCTTGCAGATGCTCCCTAACTCCCGGTGCATAGAAAAAGAGCGAGAGCACTGGCACATGTGGAGAGGGGGAGGGGAGCAGCCATTCTCGCAAAGGCACCACAAACCTGCGTGAAGAGAACTCAGCGCTTCGCTGAGTTTCGTCCCATTGCCACACTAAAACCTGGGGAGCGCCGAAACTCATTTGCAAGTCCGGGGCACTGGAGTTTCTCGGTGTAGCCATGCCAAGCCGTGCCGCCAGGCTTCCCAATGGCCAGCAGAAGGGAGATCATGGCAAGAGCGATCTTTTTCCCCATTCCCTCCCCAGCCCTTGAGCTCGTCTTGACACCTCTTTCTCTGTGCCGCTTCTGGCTTCTCCCCTCTCCCTGCCCAGCTCTTGCAGCTGCTCCCTGACTCCCAGTGCAGAGAAAGAGAGCGAGAGCGCTGGCACACATGGAGAGGGGGAGGGGAGCAGCCCAGCCCCACATCCCTCTGGGGCAATGGCGCACATACCCACAGGGACAGCTCTGCGTGCCGCCTGTGGCACGCGTGCCATAGGTTCGCCACCATGGATTTAAAGTCTTAAAGAGAAGATCAGATCTCACCCAGTTTCATCTGCATTGCTTTAAAGGTGCTTGGTGGTGATTTTGACTTTGGCTGTCAGCAGCTTAGTGACGAGCCATATTGCTATGGCCAGTCTTTCCCCCGCCGGTTTGGAGGGCTGCCCCAGATCAAGCAGAAGGGCTGCCATCCTCCCACGATCAAGCGGGGGTCCCCTCCTTGCTCGTTGCCCATACAGGGTGACTTTTGACCCTTTCCAGGGTCCCCCAGGATGCGAAAGACGGAGCTCATCTTCTAGCATCTGCGGTGCCACAATGGCAAACCAGAAGTCCTCCGATGGCAAACCGGAAGTCCTCTCTAAGTCGTGTCTGACTCTTTGTGACTCCATTGTCAAGGATGAAACATTGGCAGCTATGTGCCTCTACATTTCATCTTGCCTTCAGATTAAGGGGAGGAGATGTTACTTTCAAGTAGGTTAAATGGAGAAATGAAACTTCTTCGATTCAGCTGAAGACTGTGAGAGTCTGAAGCCTTGTCAAGGACACCAGAATAGAAGTGGATTTGAAGCAGATGGTTCCCATAACAAAGTGAATAACGTAAGACATTGGGGATTTGGCTGGGAAAATTGTTTAAGTCTATGAATTGGTGTTGGAACCTCAGAATTAGTTTTGTTTCAACAAAACCATGCAGTGTGTTCAATAAACAGTAAGATTTTCAGAAATGAAATGAACCTGGAGTTTTATTTGGACTCTTGAGCTGGATTTTGACACCCATGGACCATAGCATGCCAAGTCCCCCTTTCGTCCACTGTCTCTGTAAGGACCCGCTTCAAAACCTCATCCCAAGAAAGCAGGACTCTTGGAACAGTTTCATTACAAAAGGAACTTTTATTAGGAGAAGCTGATAGCAGGCATAGAAGGCAGGACCTGAGGGTTTCCCGCTCAGATCAATAGGTTAAAGGAGCATCAAGCAAACCCCACACCAATAATTCATCTGGTCAGTTCAAATGAGCCAATCCCTAGGTGTTAAGTCTGCTGTGGGAACGGAGCTGATAATGGAGTCCGTTCCCATGCCTGTGAAGATGTTGTTGGGTTTTCGCACCTTTCTCTTCCGCAGCGAGAGATAAGCCAGATGGCCAGAGGCACATTCCTTTCTCATCCCAGGTTGACATCAAGGGAAAACAGTTCAAAGAGCAAGCAGGTAGAAAAGGCAGAGAGGATACATTGTAGCCAAGCGAAAGGAGAAATAAGGCATCCCAAAGGGCCTCCCCCCTGGCCCTTAGGAGAATGACAGAACCCACAGAAAGAAGCCAGAAAAGGACATAATCAACCCCCCCAACAGGAAATGGGTTCTGACAGTCTCCTGGAATTTGCCGACATTCTTGTTCATTTGCATTGATGACACTATCTAACCATATCATCCTCTGCCATCCTCTTCTCCTTTTACGATATAAAAATTATTCAAAATTATAAATTTTGTACTGGCCTTCTACTGTATTAATTTGTATTAATTTATTATCACTATGGTGCTAATCTATGATTACACTTTGATTACACTATGATGTAATCAAATTCTGCAGTTTTTGTATTGATATATGTACTGTATTTACCAATCAATTAAAAATGGTCTGCTGATCTCTTTCTGTCTCTCTCTGTCCCTCTGTCTCATATCTATCATCTATCTCTATCTCCATCCATCTTCCTTGTGGATTTTTATGCACTATCCAACTGCAGTTTTTGTATTGACATTTGTATGGTCTTTAACTAGATTGGTAGGCCTGTCTGTCTGTCTTGGAAGCCTACAGGCAAATTAATTGGGTGAATACTGGTGTGTGTGTGTCTCTGTGTGTGTGTGAAATGACACTTTCTATTTACATTGATTCTCTTGCAAATTCGTCAAGATCATTGGAATCTAATTCAAGACTCAGAGACAGGCATGAGATAAAGCATCAACTAGATTGAGAAGCAACAAGCGTAAAGAATGTCACTACCAAGCCATTGCTAGAGGAGTGTTATTGCTACCTAGGACCATTCAGAACTCTCCTATTTTTCAAAAGTGCTTTATTGAAGATACATTTTCCAGTTTGGTTTATCAAATGGCTTACAATGACTGACATAGACAGGCAAAATATTGAAGTAATTTGGGTACATTTAAAATGTAGATGTGCTAAAAAAAATGCTTCATGCTTCATGTAGCAGATGGGCTTTCTTCAGCATCTAATTGGCATTCAGTCTAGCAGGCACCATTAAACAAGAGTAGCCATCCTTCTATCCTCCATATGTGTTAGAGTACAGTTTCCATGATATCCAGCTGGCATCCTAGCTACAAGTAGTGTGAATTGAGGTCCAAGCTGCTTGGAAGGGTCCAGATGACCTACTCCTGCCATAAAATATGAAAATAACACCTTCAGTAGAATGGAGAGGGCATTTTTCATGAATCACAGATCTCTGGATTCTGTGAATATGTTCCAATGCTTTGGAAATGTTCTTATTTTCATACTTACATTTCTTCAAGATAATCAGTGAACATCCAACAGATATATTTCATAGATCTTTATTTTATTGTCATGGATGTATATATTGTTAGCTTGTAGCATACAACCACATGTAACTTTTCAAAATTGTATGTATAAAAGAGGATTTCTTTTCATAAATATAATGAATGTAATTTTCATTTTCATTTAAATGTTAATTCAATTAAATAAATTTAGTTTTTTCTCCTGGCCACATCCACTTTTGAATTATAGCCTAAGGCACGTAACTCAAAGACATATAGCAAACATTTAGCCTTCATCTCAAAGATTGTAAATCCCTAGTTTACTTCTTATATGTTCTTAAATGTTTAAAGCATTTCATTCATTATTATGATTTAATTTTCACAAAAGCTCTGGGATTGCAAACATTAGAAATCAAATATGGAGATATGGGATGGAGAATACTTGGCTTGTGACAAAAACTCTAGTAGTTGATTAAGTTGATTGCAAACCCATTATGATGGAACTATGTGATATGGTCACTAAAATAGCCATATGTTAGAGGAAATGCCAACAGAATCATAACAAGTAATAACAAGTTCTACTTTTTGTGTTGGTCAGAGTCCACACTGGTCAGAACCCACATTGGCATTATTTCCAATCCTGGGAAGTACATTTTAAGAAAGACTAAGAGAAAGTGGAACAAACTTTAAAAGTAGCAGTGAGGATGTTCAGAAATGTATAAATCAATCTTCTGAAGAGAATATTGGGAAAGGTTGTGTAAAATTGGCCTGAAGGAAAATATGATAGCTCTCTTCAAAGGACTGAAAGGATATTACTTAGAAGAATGTCAGCCACTCAAATATACAGTTCTCAGTTAACAACAGTAATTGGGACCAGAATTTCTATTGCTAAGTAATGCATTTGTAAAGTGTGACATCACATGACCACAATCACTTAGTAACAGCAACCTCGACACTCTCTGTTGCTGTCATTCATTGAGGATCATAGGTTGTTAAGTGAGTCTCAAGCAACTTGCAAGCAGGCCAGCAGGCAGGTAAATGGTTGCTGCAGGGCAGGACTGGCTGTTGCTAGGTGGGTAAGTGTGGCTACTGAATGAGTTGTCATTAAATGAGACTTTGAACAGATACACAACAAGTGGTTGTTAAAGGAGGTCTATCTGTAACTTAAAGGAAGGCATATTCAGCTAGGTGACCTTGGGCCAATCATTCTCTCTCAGCCAAACTCACTTCACAGGATTGTTGTTGCAGGGAAAGTTATTTGTAAAAATAATAAAGGTGGGATATAAATAAATGAACATTCTAGCTGAAAGAAATACAAAATTATAACAGTAACAATGATTGAACAGTGTAACCAACAGAGTGGGAATACGTTCATACTTATTTGGGTATATTAAAGCAGAAGTACGAATGCTTCATGCCCTGGCCAGGAGGTTGGATATGATGGCCTAAATAGCTCCTACAAATTAAATCATTTTCATGATTGTATGAAAATTGACTTACGTTTGGTTTTCTTTCTTCAATAGTAGGACAATGCCTAACACAGACCAGAGAAGGAGTAACATAGCCAATGTATTAGTTCTCATCTTCATGCCCCTTTAACCAATATGAGTAGTTGCCTGCACTTTTCTAAGATTTTTCAACATTTCCATTTGAAAAAAATTAGCTATGTAAATTTAAAGACTGTTAATGAAATGTTTATTCATAAAAGCTGTCGCATCTAGATTTCATTTCATGTCACTATGTGTGACAGAAAGTAAGAAGGTTTCTGTTACATCCAATAACCAACCAATGCCTGGAGTGTATATATAACATTTAATGGCTGACATTCAAAAAGTTATTTTAAAGGAAAAAATGAAACTATTTTCCCACATGGATGAATGGTGGAATGGAAAATCTACTCAATTAGCTATTCTCATTTTTCCTGCAAACTACTGTACCTTATAAATTTCCCCAGAGTACTTCCATACTGTATTGACCAAATTTGGGAGGGGCATATTGTACTATAGAAAAGATGGATGTAATTAAAATTATATTCTATTCCATTTTTTTGATAGAAGCTTTTCATCAGTAAAGAGATGCTATTTCTAATCTGTCGTAATAAGAGCTTAATTCTTTTCATTTTAACTAGGAAAACATAATGCCATACCACAAACTTCTTATGAAATTCTTTTTGATCTGAAGAAGAGTTGTAATTCAGCATGGATTTTTATTGTGAAAGAGCCTTCATAGCTATGGCTTCTTCTAACAGTCCAAATTTATGTAAATCTGTAAATTTCTATCCAGTGAGTTTAAAGTATCTGATATTTTATTTATGGAAAAATGAAGACAACTCTTTATTTTTGAATCAAGTTTTAAATTCAGCACTCAGAGTTAATGGTGGACTATTTTTGAATTAGGCTTTGAACCAAATATTGTGATCTGATTTAAATTCATAACTGATGCTTTGGTGTAATCCACTTATCCACAGTAAAGCAGAGCTTATTCAAAGGACCATAAAATGAATAGATGCTGATCTAAGATCCTCTCTCTTGAAAATAAAAAAGGCAGACATGTTTGTTCACACATTGCTTAAGTCAACATTTGATTTGGTTGTCTACAATGCATCCATTGTAGCTTGACCTTCAAAGTTTATAGTTTTTTTTAAGTTTTATTATTATTATTTTAAACAGAGTTCAATAATAATTATTCAACAAAAACGTGTTGTCTGAGTATCTTATTCACTAATACAAATTAAATTCCTAATCCCTAAATCTTTTCTCTAACCATTGATAAAATAGGTCCCAAGTTTGAAAATATTCTGTTTCTTCTTTTTCTTTCAACCTTAAAGTAAGTCTGTCCATTTCCGCACAGTCTAATATTTTTTTGATTATTTCTTCTTCTGGTGGTATTTCTTCGTTCTTCCAATATTGTGCAAATATAATTCTTGCCGCTGTTATCACATGTAGAATCAAATATGTACTTTGCTTATCAAGTTTTTCTGGCATTATACCTAATTAAAAAAAAATCAGGTTTATAGTCTATGTGTTTCTCTAACATTTTTTCTAACCAAGTGTATATTATTGTCCAATATCTCCTTACTTTAACACATGTCCACCACATATGATAATAAGTACCTGGTTTGTGTTTACATTTCCAACATTTCTATGACATGTTTTTAAACATTTTTGCTAATCTTGTTGGTGGCAAATGCCATCTATAAAACATTTTATATTAGTTTTCTTTGTATGAAGCTGACATTGTCAATTTATAGTTTCTTTCCCACAAACTTTGCCACTTTTCTAAGTCTATATTATATCCAAAATTCTTTGCCCATACTATCATTGTCTCTTTTACTTGTTCATCTTCCATTTTGAAATTTAATAAGAAATTGTACATTTTTTAATTAACTTTTCATCAGAAGTTAATAATGTCTGATCAAACATAGTCTGTTCTTTGTAAAATCCACACTGTTTAATATCTTTATCATATCTGACTTGCATTTGTAAATGTGACCACCATGTTAAATCAATGTCCTGATTTTCCATCTCTTGCCTGGATTTTAAGTTCCCTTCAGAATTTAGAATATCTTTGTATGTCCATATTTTATCGAGACTGACTAGATTTGGATGTACAAATGCTTCCATTGTTGAAAGCCACCCTGGAATTTTCAAATAAATTTTACATTTTATTTTCCCCCAAGTTAATAATAATGCATTTCTAATGTAGTGGTTTTGGAAGTATTTATGTATTTTATTTTTTCCATACCATAGAAAAGCATGCCAACCAAGGTGCAGGTCATGTCCCTCCAGATACAGCAATCTTTTATTTCTAAGAGTAATCCATTCTTTTATCCATGTTAATACTGATGCTTGATAATATAAAACCCAATCTGGCAAGCCAAAGCCTCCATTTCCCTTGGCTTCTTGTGACATTTTCAATTTAATTCTAGCTTTCTTTCCTTGCCAGATAAATTTTTGAATTAGAGAGTTTAAATCTTCAAAGAATTTTTTCTCCAGTTTTATAGGTATCGTTTGAAATAAAAATAATATTTTTGGTAAAATATTCATTTTCACCGTAGCAATTCTTCCTAACATCGACAGTTGAAGATTCTTCCATTTTTCCAAATCAAGCTTTATTTGGTTTAACAATTTAATGTAATTATCTTCTTTTATTGTTGAACATCTTGCTGTCAAATATATTCCCAAATATTTGACCTTTTTGACTATTTGCAATTCTATTTTTTCTGATAATTGTTTTTTTTGTTTATCTGTAAAAATTTTAACTATCACTTTAGTTTTTACTCTATTTATTTTTAATCCTGCTATCTCTCCAAATTGTTCTATCTTTTCCAACAGTTTAGGAATTGTCTCTAAAGGTTCCTCTAGAATGAATACCAAATCATCTGTAAATGCTTGCAGTTTGTAGGTTTCACCTTTTATTTTCAATCCTTTAATTTCTGGATCTTGCCTAATATTTCTATTTAAAACTTCCAAGGTTAAGATAAATAGCAATGGGAATAATGGACATCCTTGTCTTGTGCCTTTTTGTATATCAAAATTCTCTGTGTAATCCCCATTTACAATTACTTTTGCTGTTTGTTTCTGATATATTGTCTGAATTGTATTTATAAAGTTTTGACCAAAGTCCATTGTTTTTAGTTGTTGGATCATAAATTGCCAAGAAACATTATCAAATGCCTTTTGGGTGTCTAAAAATACTAGTGCCAGTTGTTACCCTGGATGAAGTTCATAATATTCCAATATATTTAGTATTACCCTCAAATAATTTTTTGTTTGTCTCTTTGGCAAAAATCCATTTTCATCTGGGTGTATAAATTCAGTCAAAAATCTTTTCAGCCTCTCAGCTATTATTGAAGTGAAGATTTTATAGTCCACATTCAGTAGTGATATCAGTCTATAGTTTTTGATCGGAGTCAAATCTGAGTCCTCTTTTGATATCAAAGTAACATTAGCTTCTGTCCACGTATTTGGAAGTTTTGCCTCCAATAAAAGTTCATTACATACATTTTTCAATGGTGAACTTAATATATCTGGTAAACATTTATAAAACTCTGCCTGGAGTCCATCTGGTCCCGGTGTTTTTTCATTTTTTTGTCTTTTTATTGCCTCTGTCAATTCCATCATTGTTATTTTTTCATTTAACGTAGTCTTAAAGTTTTCTGGAATTTTTGGTAAATTGTTTTCTTCCATAAATTGAGTCATTTTCTCCCATGGAGTTTCTTCCTTGTCGTACAGTTTCTCACAGTATTCTTCAATTATCTTTTTTATTGCTTCATTTTTAAATTGTAAACAGCCTTTTTCATCTATTAAATTGTTTATCAATTTTTTCTCCTTCTGTTTTTTAAGTTTATAAGCTAACCATCTTCCTGGTTTGTTTGCATTTTCAAAGAAGTTTTGCTTTGCCCTTTTAATTTGTTGTGCCAATTTTTCTGATTCTATTAAATTTAATTTATGTTTTATTATTTCCATTTGTCTTTTCAATATTTTCTTTTGTGGGTTTATTTGTAATTCAAGTTCTAATTTTTTAAATTCTTCTCTTAACAACTGACATTGTTGTCTCTTTTCTTTATTTTTTTTGCCATATATGTTATTGCTACGCCTCGAAAATATGCTTTGGCTGTATCCCATACATTTTGTAATGTTGCATCTTCTTTTTTATTTTATTTGAAGAAAAATTCCATTTCTTTTGTTGCTAAATCTATAAATTCTTTCTCTTTTAATATAGATTGATTCAAAGTCCATCTTAATTTTTTCTGCATTCCTTTCCACACCATTTTTAAGGGGTTATGATCTGCACAAGTACCTAATTCTATTTCAATTTCCTGCATATTGACCCTTAATTCAGGCGTCATCCCAATCATATCAATACTGGACCAAGATTTATGACTATTAGAATAAACTGTGTATTGTGATTTTCCTGGATTCGTTTCTCTCCAGATATCTTGTATACCAATTTCCTCTATCATATTGAAAAAAGTCTTAGGTAATCTTTTTCTTCCTTGTTTCCCTGATTTACTGCTTTTATAGTCTAATGTCCCATCTACTATTGCATTGAAATCCCCAATTAAGCATATATTTTGGTATTCCATTTCTACTATTTTACTGTGAAGGTTTTGATAGAATTCTTCTTGTTTATTATTTGGTGCATATATTGCTATCAAAAGTATCTGTTTTTATTTAAAAATATTTCTACCATTAATATTCTTCCTTCTTCATCTGCATAAATCATTTCGGAATCTGTTGTCTCTTTGACATATATAACTACTCCTCTTTTTTTTTGTTGAGCTGATGTATAATAAAGATTTCCAAGTTTTGGATTTTCCAAAAAATTATGATGTTGTTTTTTTATGTGTGTCTCTTGCAAACAAATTATATCAATATTTAATTTTGTAGTTGTTTGAAAATGCTTTTCCTTTTTGATGGGGAATTCAATCCATTTATATTCACTGAAAAAATCCCATTTTCCTTCTCCATTTTGGTTTACTTATATTTAGGTCTTGTTGATCTCGTAATTCTCTGCTCTCTTACTATTCCCTCATCTTCTTGATTCATCTTCTCTTTTTCCTCTTCCACCTGTGTAATTGATTCCTCTATTGTTTGTTCTGTCTGTTTCTGGCTTTTTCCATCCTCTTGTTGATATTGTGTTCTTTCTCCCAGAAATGCTCTATATCTTTCATCAAAATCCTCTGCCTTCCACACTGAGTCCAAACAATATCTTGTGTTATTCCAATTGATTAAAATCCTTTCTGGAATCAGCCATCTAAAATTTACTCCTTTTGCAATCAGCTTTGTAGTGAAGAAATGATATTGTCTTCGAGTATCCCTTATTCTCTTGGGAATCTGTTTCAACACTACTATTTCTTTATCTTTATATTGTAATGGATCATCTCTAATTCTTCTTAATATCTCGTCCCTCATTGTTTTCTTCATAAATCTTACATGAACTTCTCTGAGCAATTTGTGTTTCCTTGTGTAACTTGAATTCATTCTAAATATTTCATCCACTTCTTGCTGCATCTCCGATCTTTCCATTTCTAGGGCCTCTGCTAATAGTTTAATAATCACTTCTGCTATATTTTCCTCTTTATCTTCAGGTATGTTCTGAAATCTCAAATAGTGTACCGCCTTCTCCATTTCCAGAGCAGCGACCGCTTCTTCTAGATTTTGATTTTCTTGATCTAATCTTTAATTCTCTGTTATTAGTGCTTCATTTCCCCCCCAGTATCTTCTGATTGATCTTCCACCTTCTGAATTCTTTGTTCATTTTTAAGGATCATTTGTTGGTGAACCTCAAATTGTGTCTTTATGTCAAGCATTTGTTCGTTTAGCTTATCAAGATTGCTTTTTGTTTCTTGATGATTCTTCTGCATAATTTCTTGCCTTAGTTGTAAAGTCGCGTGCATCTCTTTTTGGAGATTGTTTGCCTTCTCTCATTGTAACATTGCTTCAATAGATCCCTGACTTGCTGGACTAGATGTTCCAGAAGAGGGTGCAGAAGCAGGTTTTTTGTAATCTTAGTGAGGTTTGGTGCACTCATTGTTCAATCAGGCAAAATTTGTAAATCCACAGGGAGAAGAGGGAAAAAAAGCCAACTGCTTTAGGCTATAATCCAACTTTAAAAAGAGCCAACTGTTTTAGGCTAAAATCCAACTTTAAAAAGGAGCCAACTATTTTAGACTATAATCCAAGTTTAAAAGGGAGCCAACTGCTTTAGGCTATAATCCAGGTTTAAAAGGGAGCCAACTGCTTTAGGCTAATCTAAGTTTTAAAAAAAGCCAACTACTTTAAGCTGTAATCCAGCAAAATAAAAAACACCAACTGCATAAGTCTCATCCAAATATTTCTGTCAGTTCAAAGATATTAGAGGGGAAAAAAGAAAAAAGAAAAAGGAAGAAATAGTTTGTTTGTTTTTCAAACTTTATTTTCCTTTTTCACATTACATAAAAACAAAACAAAATACATTTATTTGTTATTATTATTATTATTTTCCTTAACAGTACTGTGTCATCTATTTTTACATTTATTTACATTTGTTACATAGTTTCTTACCCTTTTATGTCCTTCTCTTTTATTCTCTGATCTAACCAAACATAACATTGGTTCCATATCTCATAGTAATCTGTTGTCTCCTTGTCCTTAATTTCTAATGTAAGCATACACATTTCAGCGCATTCTAATATTTTTTGAATAATCTTATCATTTGGTGGTAGATTCTCTTGTTTCCAATATTGGGCATATACAATGCGTGCCGCTGTTATTATATGTACAGTGATGTATCGAGTTCGTCTTTTCACCTTTGGATTCAATATGCCTAATAAAAATAGCTCTGGTTTCAAATCTACTCGTTCTTTAGTTATCTCCTGTAACAACTCTTGTATCTGTTTCCAATAGACCTTTGCCTGTGGACATTGCCACCATACATGAAAAAAACTTCCCTCTTTGTCTTTGCATTTCCAGCAATTCGGGTTCATATTTTTATACATTTTTGCCAATCTCGCCGGTGCTAAATGCCATCTATGAAGCATTTTGTATTGATTCTCTTTATAGGCAGTTGACAGTGTTAATTTACAATTTGTGTCCCATATTCTTTCCCATTCTTCCAGTTCAATGGATCGACCCACATTTCGAGCCCATGCTATCATGGAGCCTTTTACTATCTCTTCTTCCAATTCAACTTCCAGTAGGTATTTATAGAGTCTTGTTATAAATTTTTCTCCTCTGCCTAACAATATTTTGTCCAATTGCTGTGGGACTTGATTAATCCCGTATTCTGCCATATCCTTGCTGTATTTTGATTGTATCTGGTGATATGGCCACCAATCTAGAGTTATTCCCTGTTCTATTAATTCTTCCCTCGATTTAAGTTTCCCTTGGTTATCTAATAGTTCTTCATATCTTTCCATCTTTTTTTTATCTAATGTATTTGGGTGGATTACTGCCTCCATTGGGGAGATCCAATTTGGTATTTTTACGTAGTGTTTCATTTTAACCTTGTCCCATATCCAAATCAATGCATCCCTTATCTGATGTCGGCAAAAATATGTATGTATCTTCTTGTGGTTCCCCCATAGAAAAGCATGCCAGCCAACTTGCAGATCATGTCCTTCGATTGTTAAAATCCTTTGGCTATCCAATTGTATCCAGTCTCTGATCCAGAGTAATCCCGTGGCTTGGTAGTATGTTTCCCATTTTGGAAGTCCAAGTCCACCTCTACTTTCACTGTCTTGTAATGTCTTAATATTGATTCGTGCTTTTTTGCCCCCCCCCAAATAAATTTATTTATCATTTTATCTAGTTCAGCGAAAAAATTTTTGTCTAATTTTATTGGGATTGTCCGAAATAAATATAGTAGTTTAGGTAGTATATTCATTTTTATCACTGAGATCCGTCCTAACAGTGATAGTTGTAATTTCCCCCAGATCTCTAAATCTTTTTTGATTTGTAGTGTCAATTTTTTATAGTTGTCTTCTTTTAATGAAGAACATCTATTAGTAAGCCAAATTCCTAAATATTTAATCCTTTTTACAATTTGAAGTCCCAGCATCTCCTCTAATTTCTTTTTTTGTTTTTCAATTAGAAAAAGAATTAGACTTCCGGTGGCGAAGTCAAGGCGGTGCAGAGGAAAGAGGACAGGCTCCGTCCTCCAACACTGATTTCTCTAAGTTTGGAGTCCTTTGGAGATGCAGAGAGTCTGGAGGACTATCTGCGATAAAAGGGGAAGCCCGAGGAATAGCGAGGTAAAAGGCAATCACCCGCTACGATGAAGGGAAACCCCCTAAATCCAACGGAGAAACATCTGCCAACTGTTGATGGTGGATCTGAAGCCTTGATGAGTCACAGAAAATGCGGAAGCAAGAATATAATTAATGGACTGTGTCAGTGAGTGAGTTGGAAAATACCCTAAAATATTCTTAAGACAATAGTAGAAGTATAAAAATTATACCTGTCAAATAGTTGGTACAGGAAGAGAGCTCAGTTTATGAGGGGAACCTCAGGACAAACGGCGACTCGGCGGGGTGAGCTGTGAGTCAGTAAATTACTTTAACCAAAAGACTAACAAGAGAGACATAAAGAAAAGGAAACATTGTATTGTCCCAGCGCAGGACAAAAGAGACGGGTGGTGATTGAAGGAGAGGAAGTGGAAAGAGGGAGGCAGCTCAGCTGATGTGAGAATCGCAAGGAGAAGATTTGCAGAAAGACAGCCGGATCGGGGGAAAATGGCGATTTAAGTAGGGAGGAGAAAGGAGCAATTCGGAGCAGGAGAGTATTGGAAACGAGAGGCTGGAAGAGAAAGGAGGAGATAAGCTTGTAAGCGGAGAGGACGTGAGACGAAGAGACAGAGATAGCGGAGGCGGTGGATTCAGCAGGATAAGAAGATTGTATTGAGTGAGTGGAGAAGAGACAGAAAGTGAAGGTGACGACGAGCGGACGCAAGACGGAGATGAAGGAGAGGAATGGATAGACTTTGATTGAGCCTAGAGCGGAGAAGGAAATGAACGCTGCAGAAGGACTGTGTGTTACGTAAGAAAGAGGAGAGAAAGTGAAGAGGGTTGGAGAAAGGGAAGAGGAGTCTGGGGGATCGGTGAAAATAGGCATTGACCTAGAAGAAAAGAGAAAGGAGGGAGAGAAAAAAACGGATTAATTGAAAGTTAAGAGTAAAAGAGGTAAAAAAGTTAAACTTAACAAAGGAGTGGTTAAACAAATAAAGAATAGAAAATACTTAAGGAATAAGATAGTATTATGGCAACACTGAGGACAGGAAAGAAAACAATATCTAGTCCAGCATTGTTACCTGTATCCCCACCAGGTCAGAAAAAACTGGAAGGAATGTTAGGGACAGAAAAACAAAGTATAATCATGAATATGCAGATCATGCAGACAACACTATTGACCATCCAAGAAACAATGTTAAAAATGCAGGAAACAATGTCTAAAAACCATTTAGAAATGAGAGGAGATTTGAATAAGTTAGATAATAGAATAGAGACAATTCAGGAAAGTATGGAGAAAGATGAAGAAAGAATACAGAAAGTAGAAGTAGGGGTGGAGAACATAGGGACAAGAGTTGACACCCTAGATAAAAATCTGATGGTAACAAACAAAAAAATGGAAGAATCAATTATTCACTTGGAAATGGACCGGGCATCGTTCTACCTAAGGTTCCAAAACGTGGTGGAGGAGAAGGAAGAAGATCTAGGGGATATAATGGTAGAACTGATAGCGGAGGCTTTACAAAGAGATAAGCAGGAGATTCTATTAGAGGTAGATGAGGTGTATAAAATATACACGAATTATGCTAGACGTAATAGACTCCCAAGGGAGGTCCACATCAAATTCACTAGAAAGAAAGTGAGAGACATAATATATAAAATGACAAGGGATAATCCACTGATGTACAAGGGCATAGAAATACAGACACTTAAACAAGTTCCAAGGAAGGTGAGAGATAAGAGAAGGGACTATAGATTCCTCAGTACATATCTAACTAAAAGAAGTACACCATTTCGATGGTTAATCCCGGAGGGGATGCTGATATCTTGGCAGGAGAGAAAGATCAAAATTGATAATTTAGATAGTGCACGAGAATTTTATGAACAGCTGGAAGGGGGGGAAGAAGAAAATAGCAGTAAAGAAGAATCAGAAAGCGGAAGCCAGGAAGACCAACAGCAAGAGATAAAGGATAGAGAACGAGAGGTAGGAGGTAAGAAAGAAAGGGAACAAAGGAAAGAAAGAGGAACAGGCCCCCAAACAAGGAAACTACATAAGTAGAGCGCACAAGTTAAATAATGGAAAAGGAGATCAGCTTGATATCAATTAATATTAATGGATTAAACTCACCGGCTAAGAGAAAACAGATATTAACAAAATTATTAAAACAAGATGTAGACATAGTATGTCTACAGGAAGTACATATAAAAGAACAACATAGAAACTATTTGGACTTCCCAAAACTAGGTGTACTTTACACAGCATTAGCACAACAGAAACAGAGGAATAGCGGTGTATATCAGGAAGGAAATTAAAGCCAAGTTGAGATATCAGGATGCAGATGGAAGAATACTAATACTAGAATTACAATTGGAGCAGAGATCATGGCTTTTGGTGACAATATATGCCCCAAATGGGAACCAGAAAGAATTTTATAATAACTTATATGAAAAACTTATAGAAATTGGTCAAACAAATATATGTATAGTAGGAGACTTTAATGCAGTAGTAGATGTAAAAAAGGATTATGTCAGTAACATGAAAAATAAAAAGAAACGGAAAACTCTACCAAAGACGTTTTTGGAGATGGCACAGGAATTTAACCTATGTGACCAATGGAGGAAACGAAATCCTAATAAAAAGAATATACTTTTTTCTCAAATCCACATAAATCCTGGTCGCGCCTTGATATGGCATGGATGAATGGGGAAGTAGAGCAAGAGATAGATACAATAGAAATATTGCCTAATATATGGGCTGATCACAATCCCCTGAAGATAATTTGGAAAGGTCAGAAAAAAGTAAGGAGAAGGTGGATATTAAATTCCCATATTCTAAAGGAAAAGGACTTTATAATACGGACTAGGAAAGAAATGGAATTATTTTTTAGGGAAAACACTAAACAACAAACATCACTACAAAGTATATGGGATACGGCCAAGGCATATTTGAGAGGTCTAGCAATAGCATATACCGCAAAAAAGAATATGATAAAAAGGCAAAAACAAAACATACTGCTGGAGGAGATAAAAAAACTCGAATTAAAATTACAAAAGGAGCCTCAAAATGACATGATTAAGACGGAAATGGTCCTGGCCAAACATAAATTAAACATGATGAATCAAGAGGAAATGGCAAGGGACTTGAAAGCAGCAAAACAAAATTTTTTTGAACATGCAAACAAGCCGGGGAGGTGGCTCGCTTATAAATTAAAAAAAGAGAAGGGAAAGAGATTTATCCAGGAATTACAAGATGAAAAAGGAGAATTGCAATATAAAATAGATAAAAAGAAAGAAATCATTCAGAATTATTTTGAGCAGCTATATAAAAAAGAGGAAGTAGAAGTGGGAAAGATAAAACAATATTTAAAGGTAAACGGCTTATCAGAATTGAAGGAAGAACAGAGAGAAATATTGAATAAGGAAATCACAGCAGGGGAATTAAAAATTGCGGTGCAAAAACAAAAAAACAACAAAACTCCGGGGCCAGATGGTCTACCAGGAGAGGTATACAAGACTTTTTATGAGGATTTCGAAAAAACTCTATTGGAAGTGTACAATGATGTATTAGAGAAAGCCAAATTACCGGATTCATGGACAGAAGCCAACATATCCCTCATCTTAAAAGAAGACACGGACCCCAATCAGTTAAAAAACTATAGGCCAATCTCGCTGCTGAATGCAGACTATAAAATTTTTACCACCATAATGGCAGAAAGATTAAAACTAATATTAAACGACATAATACACCCAGATCAAAATGGCTTTTTACCAACGAGACAAATAAGGAATAATACGAGGATGGTGTTAAATGTCCTAGAATATTATGAAGCACACCCTGAAAAGCAGGCGGCATTGATTTTCTTAGACGCCAAGAAAGCATTTGACAATCTTAATTGGCAGTTTATGTTCCAACAGATAGAGGAGATGAAATTCGGCGAGCAATTTGAGAAAATGATAAAGACAATATATAACATACAAAAGGCTAGAGTAATAATTAATGGGGACATAACAGAGAAATTTGAAATTAGCAAAGGAGTAAGACAGGGATGTCCATTGTCACCTCTACTTTTTATTTTGTCGCTAGAAGTGCTATTAACCCAAATTAGGAACAACAAAGAGATAAAAGGATTGCAAATTAAAACTGAAGAATATAAGACCCAGGCATTTGCAGACGATATGGTATTTTTTATAGAAGATCCTCTAGAGAGGGGAGACATGTTAATGAAGGAAATAGAAAAATATGGAACAGTGGCAGGATTAAAAATCAATAGAGAAAAGACCAAAATGTTAGGGAAGAAATAGTTTCTAGAATAGTTATGTCTAAAGTTGAAAGATGTAGTTAAAAAAAATCTTTGTTTTTTCTTTTGTAGAAACACAGGATGTTCTTTGTTTAACACAAGTGTTGTTTCAAGGTCATCACTCTTCTGATTTTTTCTGTATTATTGTAGTATCTTCCTTTACCACTAGATGTCCTCATTAGTTATAGTTTCTCTATCCAGTAGTAAAACTTTTATTTAAAATGCTCTTTCACAACAAAGAAAAAAAAATCTTCCCAAATCAAAAAAATTAGCCAACAACAGATTATCATTTTTTTCTTTTCAATCAGTCTCAAATCTTTTCTGCATATTTTTTATATACCTTAAATTCGTTCCCCGATTCCAGATTTCTTGCTGCTTTTAACTCTCTTCTTCCCAAGTCTTCCTGGGGTTTTTTACTTTCAAAAGTTATCCAGTTCAGGGAATTATATTTTAAAAGTCCATAGCGAAGAGAAATAAAGAGGAATCTCACCCAGATCAAACACGTTGACAGTCAGCTGTTCGGCGGTGCTGCCGCAGCTCTTCGCTTCTTCTCGGGCTGTCTGTGGCTTTGGCTGTCTGCATATTTGCCGGCAGCCTTTCTCTCACCTGTTTAAAGAGTTTCCTCGGTCCATTTGGGCCAACTGCTGTTGGCTCCGAACTCCCAAGGTTTCCCTTCCTCCTCATTGCCTCTCCAGGGCAACTTTCTGACCTCTTTGGGTCTCCAGACAAAGCAAAATTGGACTAGGAAACTGGAGCTCCAGTTTCTTTCATCCGTGTTGCCATGATGCCCATGGTGAACTCCCAAAGTTTATAGTTAAGTGTGATGTAGGAACTCAATAGTGTCTTATGAAAATTTTTTAATTAAGCACATTGTAGTTTAATATACTGTAAATTGGGATTCGATATAATATTTCATTTGCATATAAATTAGTACCATCTGCAGTTTACTATTAAGCTATGGCATTTCCCTAGTAATTGTTTTATAGTATTTGTACAATGGTAGTCAGATTTCTCTATTTTCAAGGAACTCTTTCCAAAATTGTATCTGCCAAGGAACAGCTGAACATATGCCATTATCCTAGATGTTGCAGAAGTTCGGAAATAGATGTTATATAAATACACTTGAAAAGAGGTAAATTAAGTCAATACATTGCTGGAATAAAATGTTGGAAGATTTTGTTTAAGGAGAAAGAATTGACTATATGAAGAATGTAAATGCATCTTCCTCATTTTGTCATTATCCTTTCAAAAGGATCTAAATCTATGAAAATACAAGATCCATGACTCATGGTGATGTTATATAAGGAGGAACGAATGAAGCAAATAGACAATTTGAAGAGATGAGAACACATTGATAGAACTGTTTGATGGAAATTCTTGGGCAGCCATGGATCTAAGAATAGCTGTAATAAAATCTTCCTAGTTAATTAATTTGATAAAAGCCAATATTCTACAATTTATTGTTAAATTGGTTGAATTAATTTGTAGTTTAATTTCATTGTAACAATTTTCTGCACAGCATGTTTCATTTCATGTTTTGAATCTTGTAGTTTGACTTATACTATGGTGATTGGCCAAAATTCTAACAAAGCATGGTTAGAAGGTGAATATTCCTCAGGCATTCCAATAAATTCATTTTGTTCAACATTTCAAGGACATTCATAAGGATTCTTACTGAAGATTCATAAAAGGACTTCAAAAAGTATGAAAGGCAGATGGGCAATCTACAGGTAGTGTATAATTTAAATCTATACAATCAGAATTCCAACACATTTGGGCAGATTAATTCATGCAGATATGATATAAGGAACATTCTGCACTAGTGAGAGAATTGAATTCATTTGTCATCACAGAGTTCTATGCTGCAGATGTGGAAATTGTACATTCATTGCAGTAATTTATTTAAAGCAGGAGACATATCCACTGATGTGATTTATTCCAAGGACTTGTGTAGACTGGCATTATATATTAACATTTATTTACTGATGTGGGGAGGAGATTATAACTGATATAGCTGCTTATAATAAGACAACCAGTTGCAGGCTGCAAAAGTCTGTGTCAATTAGATAGCAGCAAAGAGTTACATTTTTGGAACTACTTTGGTGCAGCCCATATTTGCTAGCCATATTTTACAATAAAACAACCCTGTACTATAAATGGAAAAGTCAATAATGTGGTTTCCTGTTCTAGAATGCTTAGCTTGCTGAAAGATAAAGAAATACAACATTAAAATGATAACCAAGCAAACACTTTCTGCATGATGGCTAAAAATGAATCCTTTGTATTTCCTAGGAAGCAGGACTTGCTCATTTTTTCAATCCCTCATTTTCTTTTCTCTCATGCCATGACATCCACAATTGGAAGGTTGCAGCTGCAGGCAAACAAACTGTTTATGTGGCTAATATTTGTATAAAGAACCCATATGGGCAAAAGAGCTCACAACAGGCTCATATAACTTCAGAGACATTGAATGTATTCAAAAAGGTCTTTATTAAATCTTAATTGAAAATTTGATATTATCAAAATATTTTAAAAATCAAAAGTATACAAGAAACTTGGAATATACTGGAGAATTGGGTTCCAGTCAATGGATTCAAGTTTTAAGGAATGCTTGTATCTTACATTCTTAATATTAGTTTTAATTTATCAATGCTCAACCTTTGAAAAATTGGAGCCCATACAGAGGCACTGTTGAACAATATGATTCCATATAGTATTAATTTATTTTGAAAATGAAATCTAATGCTGAGATGTGATTAAAAATGTGTGAACCTGTATAAGATATAAGAATGTTCAGGATTTCACTTTATGTAATTATATCACTGGAAAGTTAATTTTTGAGCATTGCCTTGAGCAACAATAAAAGTTAGTTGAAGTTATTCTGTCAGAAATACAGATGTGGAGGACTTCTGACCTCAGAAGGCCGGAAACACGAAATCCTATTACAATATATGAATGAATTAAAATTTAAGATTGTTAGAAGTAAAAGGAAAGAATATAGTGTTGGTTTGTTTGATCTAAGTTAAAATATGACATGTTTTTATAAAGCTCTGGTAACTCTTTCCTGATACTAGGACTGAAAGGTTGATGATTCATGGACTTATATATAGATAAGGGATGGATCATGGGTAGAAGAAATTGTTTATAAACTTATATGGGGACAAAGAGTTATCAAATTTGTTTTTACTTGTGATAAAGATTGGAAGACTGTTCTTTATATATTTCTTTCTTTTTCTTTTTTCTTTTTCTTTCTTTGCATTTTTTCTTTCTTACTATTTCTTTTTCTGAGTTTAGTTAATATTTGTTTTACCATGTAATTAATTTTTGTTAAAGAAAAATTATGAAAAATACAGCATATGAAAAAGATAGGTGTCATAAATAAAGATTAGAAAGTCTTTAGACCTTCTTTTGTTATTGTCACAATATTTCGATAGAATGCTTAAGGGTATAGTAAAATATGAAAATCTCCTTAGACTTCAGTATAAAAGCTGTATTCTGGAATGAGATTTGTCATTTCTCTTTAGATATAAACTTCCTTGTGATTTCCTTATGATGTGATTAGACAAGTACCTGTTCAGCTCTACAGTACATGTACAACTCTTCCTTTGTCCAAATACAGCAGATCATATTGGCCTGGAGACTAAAACATATGAAGAATGGCTGCAGGAATTGGGTTTGGCTAGTCTAAAGAAAAGAAGAAATAGGGGTGACATGATAGCAGTATTCCAGTATTTGAGGGGCTGCCACAAAGAAGAGGGGGTCAAATTATTCTCCAAAGCACCAGAAGGCAGGACAAAAAACAAAGGTTGGAAACTGATCAAAAAGAGAAGCAACCTGGAATTAAGGAGAAACTTCCTAACAGTGAGGACAATTGACCAGTGGAACAGCTTGGCTTCAGAAATTGTGAGCGCTCCATCACTGGAGATTTTAAAAAAGAGATTGGACAGTCACTTATCTGAAATGATATAGGGTCTCCTGCTTGAGCAGGGGGCTGGACTAGAAGACCTCCATGGTCCCTTCCAGCTCTATTCTATTCTAAAACTGAAATAAAACTACCAGCTGAAGTTTGTTAAATTAATGCCCTAAACTCTCTAAATCAAATGTTTCTATTACTTTCCAAAAACGTCAAACTGAGTGGATCAGAAATACAGCATAATTTTTCAACAAAGCATGACATGTCAGTGTCATCTTCAGTTAGCAGGTGTATGTATGTGTGTGTGTGTGTGTGTAAAAAAGAGGAAATTAGTAGTAGAAAAATCAAAGGGATATGCAAATACAAAGTACAAATAATACAGACAGAAATAAGATGTTACTACTTAAAATAACCATTCATCTGCAATTATTGATAGTCATCCTAGGACCGATAAATTAACTTACTTTTGAATATGTTATAATAGGCAACATTTCAATTCTTGTGCAAATAGTTAAAGCTAAGCCTACTGTGGACACATTATGGGAAGACCTAGCTCTCTGGAGAAGGTTGTAATATTGGGAAACGTGGAAGAAACAAGACAAGAACAGCCAGGACCAACAATGATGGACTCAGTTACAGTGAGCACAGCAATGGTGAACCATTGGATGATCTGATTGATCAGGTTAAAGATTATCATGGAGAAAATCTATATATATGGTTGCTAAGAGTTGACAATGTCTTGATGATACATTATCAATCAATCAAAAGAGAAAAGCTAGAAAAAAAGTTCAAAACTGAGAAAACAGCATAATAAAAAAGAAGAATCCTCCTTTGTTCTGATTTTTCTTCTGCCAAACATTCATCATTTACTCAAGACTATGACTACTTTTATATAAATTCACAGATGACTATAAATAAAGGCTTTGAGAGGAGAGGGAGAATAAGATATATCAAACAAATAAATATAAGCTCAAATAATTTAAAAGGAGTTATTTTTAGTGGTGCAACTCAGTCAATCAGTTCATTATTATAATCATTGACTAGAATTCTACTGGGAAAAAAATAAAGTAGAAATGTAAGCTTACAAAATAAAAGAGAAAAATAAGCATCAAAAACTAAACCAATGTTATTAGTTACAATAGGTTTTATGAACTATATAGTAAAATTTGGCACATTCCAAGAAACTGAATCATGCTGGCCAGCTAACAGCAATTGCATTTTCTGAATGACCCAAAATTTTAATGCAATCCTTAATTATTAAGGTAGGAACTTTAGAATATACTCATTCTGAACAGCAATGAGCAAGAGACCAATATACTGTATGCTCCAAGTATTATCTGGGATTGTCTCTAAAAGGGCTTAGCTGGTCTGGAAGAAGTGCCAATGGGATTCGGTTGCCTAGAGGTCACACATAGAAGCTTGGTAAACAAGAGAATAGTACTTCATTAATATCATTGCAAGAATGAACAACAACACATTGTCTCCAAAGTACATAGAGTAAATGGCCCATTTAAGGAGTGGAATTACCATTAACAGTATTTACAGTTATGAAACATAACAGACACAGAGCAATAGTTAATTGAACTCTTCAGGATCTTAGCACCTTTGAGTCATAAATTAGTTCAACTCTCTATATACCCCTGACCTAGTTTGGTATCTTCTTAACAAAGTCCTGACAAAGTAAAAAATAAGCTATTTCAAAGGATGTTGATGGGAGAGCAGCAGCCTTTCAGATTATTTTAAAACATAGTTATGAGAGCTGTAGGGCTTACACACCTGGAGAGTTCCAGTTTGGAGAGGCTGGAGAAAATACTAAAAGTTTTTGTTCTGGTTTTTGCAACATATTAAATTAGGATTAGAACAAACCAATGTGAAACAAATTCTGATGTTTCTAAGAATTGTGTTGAGTTGAAATGGAGATAGGTAGTTGTGGTGAATATATTTGGCCCCTGTAGTTATTCAGAGAGAAAGCTTGAAAGTGGAATCTTGGTTTATTTTGGAGAGAGTTGTAGTCTCTTGGAAGGAATAGATTCAGAACTGGAACAGTTTTCATTGATTTAAAATCACTGATTTGCTTTAGAGTTATGACATAACTTTTATAGATGGAACAGCAGCCTATTATTCATCCATTTTCCCATCATTTTGTAACATTATCAGCTGATAAACTGATGGGTTTCAGAGAATCCAGATTTATCAATTAAAATCATAATAATATTTTTCTTTATTTTGGTCAATCTACCTAGCATTAAGATCAAATTATAATTCAGATATCCATAATATCCAATTCCAAGGTAGGTTCTGTAATATTTTATAAGTAATGCCCTCCCACCCTGGGCAGAAATTGTTAGGCTGATCTAAATACTTTTCTTAGATTTGGAAGAAGCAGGACAGAAGACATGTTGATATTTTTAAACTTTAATGTAGGAGAAGACTCCAAGAAAACACATGGATCATAGATGCCTAGGCTCAAATCATCATATTTTGGCACATTATGTGAAGACTTAGAACCTTCAGTCAGCCTACAATACTGGAAAAGGTGAAAGGAAAGAGAAAAACAGGATGACCATTACTAAAATGAATGGACTCAATTGTAGTGGTAATGGTGCACCACTGGAAAACCTGAATATCAAGTTGGGGATAGATTATTTAAAATCTTTGTACCTGTTCACTAAAAGCTAACACCAACTTGATGGTACATAATCAATCAAAAACATTTTTCCATTCCAAAACCCACATGCAAAACATCCTCCACCCCTGAACAGCATAATGTAAACTTGAAAATAAGAATTACTATTGATCAAGCATCCGCCAGAATTACTCATAATAGTGATGCATACGAAGTAATCTTCTATCGCTCTAGATATATTGATCTTCTGAAACTGATTCCATTGAAATTCCTTATCTGTCAATAAACCAGAGCTAGTTGGATAACCATAGATTTCCATAAAAATCGGACTTCCGGTTTCGCATCGGAGCGAGATGGACGCAGGGAAGCAGGGCTCTTGCCTCCTGCATTAGATTTCATCCTTCTGGGGGGCTGAAAAGGGCCTAAAGTCGCCCTGGAGAGGCGACAAAGAAAGAGGGGACCCTCATAGATCATGGATTGATGGCGGTCAATCTGTTTGATCCAAGGAAGCCCACTAAACCAGCTGGTGAAAGACTGGCTGCAGTTCCGCAGCCAGTCGGAAGCTCTTGATAGCCGGGGGGGAAAGCACCAACTAGCAAATTTAAGCAATGTGTTTGGAACTGGGTGAGAGTATTTTTTTTTCTGCTCTAGTTTTTTTTTTTAAATCTCCTTGGAAAAAAGAATCCCCAAAGGCAAAGCTCCCAGAAGCAAGAGGGTGTGGGGGGTTGATGCTCCTCTCCCTAGAAGAATGATGGTGGTTTAACATCCTCAGAAGAAAAATAATCAGATTGTAAAATCAAATCAGAAATAATTTAAGGTTGTAACATTGAAAAATTTGGGAGACTTAAAATATTTTGGAAACTTTATTTGCTTGAAAAACTATCAGACTGAACTCTTGAGAAAAAAGTCCTGGTCAAAAGATAGACTTGTAATGACATCTAGTGGCAGAAAGAGGAACAACACTAAGATTTTTCTTCTGTTTTGCTTTGTATGCTGTTTGGAAAGAATGACCTTGGTTTGAAGCCTAAACAGAGATAGTAAGCTAGGTTCTTTGATGTGCCTGAACTTCTCAGCCTTGTGGATTGCAGCTGGAAAAGAAGAGAAGAGGAACTTTTTGGGCTGTTTTTCTGCAGGATGGATTATAAATATAAATTACTTTGAATCCAGCTGGCTTTCCTGGATTATAAGCATCACTTGAGCTGCAATATCAAAAACTATTCAGAGACAGAAAAAACTTGACACTTGGTTATTCTCTTTGGGAGAGGCTCTATGATTATTAACTTGGAATAGTAGGGCCTTGAGGTTTATAAACCTTGACTGATTGATGATTTCGGTTTATTGGATAACTGCTTGGAGTTGGTGCGGAAAGACAAAAGTGGATTATAATTTTTTTTCTTCCCTCTTTTTTTCATGGGGAATCTATTGGATTATAGATTTTTTTTTTTCAAGAACTATTTAGAGACAGAAGAAATCTGACTCTTGGTAACTCCATTTGGGGAAGGCCCTGTGGATTATAAACTTTACACAACAGGACTCTTTTTGGCCTACAAATGGGAGCTGATTGATAACATTGGACTTTTGGATAATTATTTGGAGTTGAGATTGAAGGGCAGAACTGGACTACAAACTCTCTTCCCTCCTTTCTCCCCCTGTTGGGGGGGGGAGCCTATTGGATTACAAGAGACTACAGATAAAGACTATAAGAATTGTTTGAAACAAACTTAAAGGACATATTGTAATATTGATTATAAGATTGAAGGTTTTGTATAAGATTGATAACTGAGGAATATATTAGAACTGAGGAGGTCTGGATGATGGGAATAAAAATGAGTGTTCCTAATCTAGCTAAAATTAGCAAAAAAACATCCTCAGCGCCATTGTCTATTCCCCCAGTCCTGTGTATCAGAGATCAATTGACGCAATGTTACAACAAGAAAAAAACAACAGCTTCCAGAATGAAATGCAAACTACATTACAAGCAATCCAGGAGGCTATAACTTCACACAAAGAAGACCCGAAGAGAAATCATGAAGAGATGAAAGATAACTTTGATAAAATGAAGGAAGAAATTCATGACTTGAAATCTCAATTAGAAAACTTTCAACAGAAAATTACAAAGAATGAGCAAAGGATTCAGAAAGCAGAAGACAAATCAGCAGAAACAGATCAAAAGCTGGAAGAAATAAAAGATGAAAATCAAAGATTGATGCAGGCAAATAAAGAATTGGAAGACTCAATAGCGGTTTTGGAAATGGAAAAGGCATCTCACTTTTTAAGATTTCAGAACATAATGGAAGATAAGGAAGAAGATCTCACGGACTTGATGACAGAACTGCTAGCTGGAGCATTGGAAACTGGAAAACAGGAAATGAAAGGAGAGATTGACCAAACATTTAGAGTCGATTCAAGCTATGCAAGAAGAAACAAAGTTCCTAGAGAGGTACACATTAGATTTGTCAAAAATATCAATAAGAGATGAGATATTGAGAAGAGTCAGAGATGTCCCACTGCAATACAAGGGAAAATAAATTGTATAGTCTTGAAGCAGTACCTAGGAGGATAAGGGACTCATGAAGAGACTATCAATTCTTGACCAAAAAACTAATAAAAAAGAGTGAATTTTAGATGGCTGATGCTGGAGAGGATACTATTCAATTGGGACTCCAAAAGATACAGATTGGACTCTGTCTTTAAAGCAATGGAATTTTATGAGAGACACAGAGGGTTTTTTTTGAAGAAGGAAGCTCAGAACTTCAATCAGAATGGGAATCTAGAAAACAGGAAGAGACATCAATAGAAGGGGCGGCCAAACAAAGGGAAGAAGAAGACACAGAAAACATAAATCAAGAAGAAGGGGCAAAGGGAAAAGAACAGAGACTGATAAGAACAACTAGAAGAATAAAACCTAAATATAATTGAAGAAGATGGAGAAGGACAACAGAATTCTTTCAATGAATATAAATGGATTGAACTCCCTCATAAAAAGGGGAAAAATTATATGACTACAAAAACTAAAAATGGATATAGTTTGTCTTCAAGAAACACATATTAAAAGACATTATAAATTTCTGGAATGCCCAAAAATTGGGAAGCTCTTCTTGTCATCAGCACAACAAAAGAAAAGAGGAGTAGCTTTATATATTAAAGAAACAATGAACCCAAAACAAATTTATGCAGGTGAAGAAGGAAGAATATTAATGGTGGAAATGATGTTAAATCAAAAACATTGATGGTAACAATTTATGCACCGAATAACAAACAAGAAGAATTTTATCAAAAACTACACAAGAAAATAGTGGAAATGGAATATCAAAATATTTGCTTAGTAGGATTTAATGCAATTTAATGCAATTGTAGATGGAAAGCTAGATTACAGAAGTAGTATAATAGGGGGAAAAGGTAGGAACATTCTACCTAAGGCTTTTTTTAAAACGACAGAAGAAATTTGTATACAGGATATATGGAGAGAGAAAACCCCAAAGAAATCTCAATACACATTTTACTCAAATAGGCATAAATCATAGTCTATAGAATCGATATGATATGGATATCTGCTGAACTAAGAATGAATATACAAGAGATTGAGATAGAAACTAATGTATGGGTGGATCACAATCCGATAAAGATAACATGGAGAGGAACAAAGAAAAAACTAAGATGGACATTGAATCAACCTTTACTGAAAGAGAAAGAATTTATACAAAAAGTAGCAAAGGAAATGGAATTTTTCTTTAAAGAAAATAAGAAAGAAGATACATCACTCCAAAATGTTTGGGATATAGCGAAAGCATATTTTAGAGGATTAGCCATAACTTACATGGCGAAAAAGAACAAGGAAAAAAAACCAAGAACAAACAAAGCTAAAAGAAGAATTGACAAAATTAGAATTAGAATTACAAAGAGACCCACAAAAGAAGATGCTTAAAAAACAAATGGAGATAATAAAATACAAATTAAACTTAATAGAAGCTGAAGAAATGGCCCAACAAATCAAAAGAGCAAAACAAAACTTTTTTGAAAATGCTTATAAAGTGGGCAGATGGTTAGCCTATAAACTGAAAAAAGAAAGAGAGAAAAAACAGATAAATAAATTACAAGATGTGGGAGCCGATTTACAATACCAAAATGATATAATAAAAAAATAATTAAAGAATTTTATGAAACACTTTATGATAAAGAAAAAATTATTCAGGAAAAAAAATAAGGCAATATATAGAAAATGCTAACTTACCAAAGATTCCAGAGAACTTCAAAAACATGTTAAATGAGAAAATCACAATGATGGAGCTGACAGAAGCTATAAAAAGACAAAAAAATGACAAGACACCAAGCCCAAATGGGCTATCCGCAGAATTTTATAAAAGCCTACAAGATATACTAAGCCAGGGATGTCAAACTCAGTTTCATTGAGGGCCACATCAGCATTGTGGTTGCCCTCAGGGTGGTGTGTGTGTGTGTGTGGCTGGGATGGATGTGGCCTACTGGGTGGGCGTGGCCAGCTCGACATCACTCGCTTCAGGGGTGTCTGGGCAGGACTGGGGCAAATCTGAGAGTCTCTGGCGGAGGAGGATGGGACCGGGGCGAGTGCTGGGACATGGTCCCTCCTACCCTCCCTCCCTTCCTTCCTCTGTTCCTTCCTCCCTCCCTCCCTCCCACCCTCCATTCCTTCTTCCCTCTGTTCCTTCCTTCCTCCCTTCCTTCCTTCCTTCCTCCCTTCCTTCCTCCCTCCCACCCTCCATTCCTTCCTCCCTCTGTTCCTTCCTCCCTTCCTTCCTCCCTTCCTTCCTTCCTTCTTCCCTCCCACCCTCCATTCCTTCCTCCCTGTTCCTTCTTTTTCCCCTCCCTTTTTCTCTCCCTCCCTCCCTCCCACTCTCCCTTCCTTCCTTCCTCCATTCCTTCCTTCCTTCCTCTCACCCTCTGTTCCTTTTTCCCTGTTCCTTCCTCTGTTCCTTCCTCCCTCCCTCCCTCCTTCCCACCCTCCCTCCCTTCTTCCCTCCATTCCTTCCTTCGCCTTCTCATCTCTTTCCTTCTCCCGCGCTCAGGAAGGGGTGATGGGAGGGGGAGAGATTGCCAGCACTAACATGCTGCTGCCAGCCATTCCTATACTATGTGGGCGAGTGGGGACGGTCCCATTGAAAGGGATGCCTCGTGGCTGAAAGGCTGGAGGTGCTGGTGTGTGGGGGGGTGGCGCTGATCTACAACCTGGTTGCGTCCATCAAAGCCAGAATGTGCTCAGCCTAAGATCCACTGGAACCAACAAGGAGCTGCCACGCCGCCTCTGTCCTGACCCCCGGGTGTGTGCACAGGAGACAGCCAGTGCCAGCATCCTGGCTGAAGTCAGCCTGCAGGGCAAGACAGCCAGCAGGGATGCTGGACTCTACTTGCGCGCGCACCCAGGGGACGGGATGGGGCTGCCCCGTGGATTTAAGGCTGAGTGCATTCTGGCTTTGATGGATGCAACCAGGTTGTAGATCAGTGCCAACCCACCCCCAGCACCTCCAGCCTCGCAGCCACGAGGCTTTCCTTTCACTGAGACAGATACCCCCCATGCGGGATAGCAAGACCAGCGGCAACATAGCAGCTCTGGCAATCTCTCCCTCTCCCATCACCCCTGAGTGTGGAGGAAGGAAGAAAGTGTAGTGGAGAGGGGAGTTGGGGAGGGATCGGCGCTGGCTGGGGGAAGAAGATTTTATTTTCTCTTTTCCAGAGAGACAAGCCAGAAGGAGGGAGAGCGAGGTAGGAAGTTGGTGAAAAGGCTTTTTATTCTCTCTCCAGAGGATAAACTTCCTACCTCGCTCTCCCTCCTTTTGGCTTGTCTCTCTGGAAAAGAGAAAATAAAATCTTCTTCCCCCAGTCAATCTTCTCTTCCCCTTTAAAAATCCCTCCCCAAGAGCCCCGCCCCACCGCCAGCTACTGCGGAGGCCACCGAAGCTCCCGACCTCTCTGCCGAATCCGCCGCGCTCTGGCAAAGCCTCCCAGCCAGCGCCGATCCCAGCCAGCGCCAATCCCTCCCCAACTCCCCTCTCCACTACACTTCCTTCCTTCCTTCTCTCCTTCTCATCTCTTTCCTTCCTCCATGCTCAGGAAGTGGTGATGGGTGGGGGAGAGATTGCCAGCACTAATATGCTGCTGCTGGTCTTGCTATCCCGCATGGGGGGGGGGTCTGTGCCGGTGAAAGGGATGCCTCGAGGCTGGAGGTGCTGGTAGGGGGGAGTTAGGGTTATGGTTATGGTCCAACTTTCACAGCCATACATTGCAACTGGAAAAACCATGGCCTTCACTATACGCACTTTTGTTGGCAGGGTGATGTCTCTACTTTTTAGTATGCTGTCTAGATTTGCCATAGCTTTCCTTCCCAGGAGCAAGTGTCTTCTAATTTCTTGGCTGCAGTCCCCATCTGCGGTGATCTTGGCACCCAGGAAGATAAAATCTGTCACTACCTCCATTTCTTCCCCATCTATTTGCCAGGAATTGAGAGGGCCGGATGCCATGATCTTGGTTTTCTTAATGTTGAGTTTCAAGCCAACTTTTGCACTCTCCTTCTTCACCTGCATCAAGAGGCTCTTTAGTTCCTCTTCACTTTCTGCCATTAGAGTGGTATCATCTGCATATCTTAGGTTGTTGATATTTCTCCCGGGAATCTTAATTCCAACTTTTGATTCATCTAGCCCTGCCTTTCTCATGATGTGCTCTGCATATAAGTTAAATAGGCAGGGCGACAGAATACAGCCTTGCCGGACTCCTTTCCCAATTTTGAACCAATCAGTGGTTCCGAGCCCCATTCTCACTGTTGCTCCTTGACCCGCATATAGGTTTCTCAAGAGACAAATAAGATGGTCTGGTACTCCCATCTCAATTTGTTGTGATCCACACAATCAAAGGCTTTAGCATAGTCAATGAAGCAGAAGTAGATGTTTTTCTGGAACTCCCTAGCTTTCTCCATGATCCAGCGTATGTTGGCAATTTGATCTCTAGTTCCTCTGCCTCTTCGAAATCCTGCCTGTACTTCTGGAAATTCTCGATCCACATGCTGCTGGAGTCTAGCTTGTAGGATTTTAAGCATAACTTTACTTGCATGTGAAATGAGTGCAATGGTGCGATAGTTTGAACATTCTTTGACATTGCCTTTCTTTGGAATTGGAATGTAAATTGACCTTTTCTAATCCTATGGCCACTGTTGAGTTTTCCAAATTTGCTGGCAAATTGAGTGTAGCACTTTTACTGCATCGTCTTTTAAGATTTTGAATAGCTCCGCTGGAATACTGTCACCTCCACTAGCTTTGTTGTTGCTCAGATTTCCTAAGGCCCATTTCACTTCACATTCTAGGATGTCTGGCTCAAGGTCAGTGACCACCCCATCGTGGTTATCAGGGAGGCTAAGCTCGTTCTTGTATAGTTCTTCTGTGTAATTTTGCCACCTCTTCTTAATCTCTTCTGCCTCTGTTAGTCCCTGCCATTTTGGTCCTTTATCATGCCCATCTTTGCATGAAACGTTCCCTTCATATCTCCAATTTTCTTGAAGAGATCTCTGGTCCTCCCTATTCTATTGTTTTCTTCTATTTCTTTGCACTGTTCATTTAAGAAGGCATTCTTATCTCTTCTAGCTATTCTCTGGAATTCTGCATTCAATTGGGTGTATCTTTCTCTTTCTCCCTTGCCTTTCGCTTCCCTTCTTTTCTCAGCTATTTGCAAAGCTTCCTCAGACAGCCATTTTGCTTTCTTGCATTTCTTTTTCTTTGGGATGGTTTTAGTTGCTACCTCTTGTACAATATTGTGAACCTCCATCCATAGTTCTTCAGGCACTCTGTCTATCAGATCTAATTCCTTAAATCTATTTGTCACCTCTACTGTATATTCATCAGGGATATGATTTAGTTCATACCTGAGTGGCCTAGTGTTTTCCCCTACTTTCTTCAATTTAAGCCTAAATTTTGCAATGAGAAGCTCATGATCTGAGCCACAGTCAGCTCCTGGTCTTGTTTTTACTGACTGTATAGAGCTTCTCCATCTTTGGCTGAGAGCACATAGTCAATCTGATTTCTGTGTTGACCGTCTGGTGATGTCCATGTGTAGAGCCGTCTCTTGGATTGTAGGAAAAGAGTGTTTGCTATGACCATCATATTCTCTTGACAAAATTCTATCAGCCTGTGCCCTGTTTCATTTTGTACTCCAAGGCCAAACTTGCCTGTTATTCCGTTTATTTTTTGGCTTCCTACTTTAACATTCCAATCCCCTATGATGATAAGGACATCATTTTTTGGTGTTGATTCTATAAGGTGCTGTAGGGCTTCATAGAACCGGTCAATTTCATCCTCTTCAGCACCAGTGGTTGGGGCATAGACTTGGATTACTGTGATATTGAATGGCTTGCCTTGGATTCGCACTGAGATCATTCTGTCATTTTGGGGATTGTATCCCAGTATTGTTTTTCCTACTCTTTTATTGACTATGAAGTCTACTCCATTTCTTCTGAGGGATTCTTGCCCACAATAGTATACCTGAGGGTCCTCTGAATTAAATTCACCCATTCCTGTCCATTTTAGTTCGCTGATTCCTAAGATGTCGATGTTCAGTCTTGTCATCTCTTGTTTGACCACGTCCAGCTTGCCTTGATTCATGGATCTTACATTCCAGGTTCCTATGGATAATAGATCTTTACAGCATCGGACTTTCCTTTCACCACCAGATGCATCCACAGCTGAGCGTCCTTTCGGCTTTGGCCCAGTCGCTTCACTCTTTCTGGCGCTACTAGTACTAGCCCTCTGCTCTTCCCCAGTAGCATATTGGACACCTTCCGACCTGAGGGGCTCATCTTCCAGCATCATATCCTTTTGCCTTTTGGTACTGTCCATGGGGTTTTCATGGCAAAGATACTGGAGTGGGTTGCTATTTCCTTCTCCAGTGGATCACATTTTGTCAGAACTCTCTGCTATGACCTGTCCATCGTGGGTGGCCCTGCACAGCATAGCTCATAGCTTCATTGAATTACGCAAGCCCTTTCGCCACGACAAGGCAGTAATCCATGAAGGGGATGAATGATTTAGCTCTTATATAACTAGAGGGAGACATAAATTATATATATTAAAGATCAGTAAAGAATATTCTGATTTGTTAAAAGGCATTCCCATTTAAACATGTTAAAATGCTCAGAGTATTCTAAACATTCATAAACCTTTGCTGCAGGTATACTGTATATTCCCCAAAAAATTCTGCCTTCAAAATAATTAAGAACTGTTCTAAATTTTTGTCAGGTTTTGCTGTATAGTAATAACTTTATAGTAAATAACAAAAAACATCCCTCTTAAACTAACAACAATTTTTCCCCTAGCTATTTCCACTCACCCATCAGATGTGGTAGGTGCTTAGGTACTTAATCCTTCAGCTGAACTATGCTCTTGATGCTGTCATGTAGTACTTTTAAAAGAACAACTGTGGTCTATTCATATATTCAGAATATCTCAGGCTCTCTTCGCAGCCAGTTCATTTGTATAAATCTCCACAGCTCTAGCAAATTTCAGCAGGGGTCCCATGTTTCGTATTGATCAAGTATATGTGGACCATTCTCTTTGCCAAAGTGTATTCAACTTTGACATGCTGCAGCCACATCCTGAAAGGCCTGACAATGAAAACTCCTAAATGGTGTTTATATACATGATTTCAAAAAGGTCATGATTCATAATTGAAAAATGCACGTATGTGGAGGGAGCCATTTCTCCTCTTCACTGAGAAAGCAAACATTTAACTAAACTAACCGTATCCTTCCCCAAATATAACTTTATATCAGTCTCAATGATATATAACTCCCACAAATACCCAAATACCCATTTCTTTTCCTTTATTAAACTTAGTAACTAACAGATAATCTTTCATCTTCCCCAGAAAATGACATCTTTCAACATCTTCTCTATGTTTGTTTTGCCTGGATTCAAAACCAGATCTGCTTCCTGCATTGATCAAGGCCAAAAACCCACACTTCCTTAATCTACTCTGTCATTTTCAGATGGTTACATACCCAAATTTACCAAAGTCCTGGCTATCAATAATAGGGTCTGCCTTTTTCTCCATCGATAGCTTTGTTCTCTTTTTTCTCCTTTTTTGTTTCTTCTTTATCCAACTTTCTCTCTTTGAGCTCTTTCTTCTTCAGAGTATCACTTTTTCTTTCCCTAAACCAAAGCTTTGTAGGAACAACTTTCAACAAATTCCAAGGGGGAGGGAACCAGGCCCCCTCAGGTAATTTGCAATTCATATGCCCTAAGGAAGTAGCAGGAAAGAGATCTCCAAACCTCAGCCCTGAATATCTTGCACTGGTGGACTCAGATTGGGAGTCCTAGAACTCACTATGTGCAATTTAAGAAAAAAATTAATAGCCTGGCTTGCATGGCTAGCCTCAATTGGACATTGCAAACCTGGATGCACTGAACTAAGAGCTAAGGCAGGAAACAATTATTTTTGACTTTGGTCACAAGCTTAGTTCATTTTGAGCCTTAGCTTTCCTCACCTCATCTTTGCAGGCTCGGACTATTTGCTAATATTCTGCTTTAGTTATGTGCCCCTCTTTCCACCTTTTAAACTTGTCCTTTTTATCTTTCAATTTATCAGAGTGTTCTTTATGCAGCCATGCTGGTTTCTTTTGAGAGCTATTATTTTTCTTCTTTGTTGGTATTGTGCTAGACTGGATTTTTATTATCTCACTTTTCAAAATTTCCCAAGGTCTTGAGTTGTTTCCCTTTGAGGATTCTCATCCATGGAATCCTTCCCAAGCCCTCTCTAAGTTTATTGAAATTAGCTCTCTTAAAGTCCAAGACTCTAGTTTGACTGTGTTCTATTGCTTGTGCTTCCATAATGTTGAATTCCAATATTGCATGATCACCACCCCCCAAGGTTCCTGTGGCTTCCACACCTTCTATCATTTTGCCTTTGTTAGTGAGAATTAGATCCAATATGGCTAATCCCCTAGTTCCCTTCTCTACTTTTGGGAGACAAAGTTGTCTGCTAGGTTTGTCAGGAATCTGTTTGATCTTCCATTTGGTGCAGAGTTTGTCTCCCAGTTGATGTCAGGGTAATTAAAGTCCCTCATTACTATTGTCATGTGCTTCCTACATACCTTAGTTAGCTGACTAGCAAAAAGTTCATCTATTTACCCTGTTTGGATGGGTGGCCTATAGTATACACCTATGGCAATGTCATTTTTCCCCCTTTTATATTGACCCAAATGCATTCAAGACAGTTTTCATCATTGTTGTGCCCTATTTCTGTAGATATGTAGTTATTTCTTATATAGAGAGAAACTCCACCTCCTCTTTTATTTGGTCTGTTTCTTTTAAACAATTGAAATCCCTCTATCTGAGTGTTCCATTTGTGGGTTTTATCCCACCATGTTTCCATAATGGCAACTATATCATATCTGCCCTCATTTACCTGAATTTCTAGTTCATCTTGTTTACTGTTCATACTCTGTGCATTGGTGTATAGACATTTGAGTCCTTTATGACGGACACCTATGTGGTGCCCAGAGTTCCCCTATTTTCTTACCACCTGTTTGGTTAGTGCACTTTGTGTGACACTCGCTATTAAAAGCTTGATTTTGCTTGATAGCAAGGTTGATATTCTTGTCCACACACACAGGTATGTTACATGCACTGCAAACCCTGTAATTTTTGATTGCTGGGGACAGGGATGTTCTGTATCAATTAACGCACTGTCCCTTGTTTAGTTTAAATATTCCTCCAGAAAATCTGTGAGTTTATTGCCAAGTAATTCAGTCCCTTTCTTTGATGGATGCAAACAATTTCTTTTGTACATTGTTTCATTGGACCAGCTACAGACATTATGACCATTCAGCATGAATCCCCTGCTAGCTAAACAGAATGGTCCTCAAACATGAGTTCATGGTTTCCAAAATTGTCATTTCTGACTTTTTGGTCAGTGTCTGTTGTTGGGTTAATTTCCTTCTCAATTCTGTCTAAAAGATGTTAAATTTAATTCCAGGGGGGATCCAATGTTAATTATTTTATTGTTGTGTACCTTTTGGTGTTTCTGTTCTAATTCTGTCAATTCTAATTGCTGTTAGCCAGTTCTGCATTCCTTATAGCCAGTGTGTGTTAAGTGTTTGTTTATTTAGCCTCAGGCTGCTGTTGGGTCAGACTAGTTTGTATTGGGTTCTTCCTGTATTTGCCAAGGTATTTTCTCTTTGGGGTGAGGAGGGAGTGTCCTGCCTGCTGGGTTGCTGCCCCAAAGCTCTGGAAATCGTTCTGCAATGTGTTGTAAATGGGTTTGTGTTCTAAATGGGTTTTATCTATCTATCCTTTTCCTGAAAAATGTGTGTCTAGCTACAAGAGCCTTTTGAAGCTCAAGTCTGCTTATGTGGGGAAATAATTTTCTTAAGTTACTTTTCTTATCCTATCACTAATTGGTGAAACTACTATGAAACTAATCCTGAAACATATAAGCATTTCTCAATCTCTAAAATAATGTGGTCTATTTTAGAATAAATGTTAAAGGTAGATTCTACTGCCACTGGAAAGTTGCACACCTTAAAATATTAGGCTTTTAAAATTATTTGGAGCTTTCAGCATTCTCAAGCTGCCTAGCATTCTTTTTTCAAGTTGAAGTTCTTGTCTTTAACATGTTGCAAATGTTCAAGTTCAAAAGTGAAACATTTCATTTTGTTGTTCTCTTACCAGAATCCAGGTTTTTCTCTTTCCTCGTCTGTGATTGTCCTTATTTGTCTGCCTATCTGTTTCTTTGACCACTGCAATATTAATGCCTTTTCAAACTGCCTGCAAGCTACCCCCCCTCATGTACATCTCCCTTTCTTGTCCTTTGTTCTCCATACCCTTTTGTCTGCCTCTCCTGGGAGAATCCACCCAGAAATGGGGGGGGGGCAGAATCTTATTCTCATGTCTTTCAGCCTTGCATAGATGACCCCCCCCAACCTTTGGAAGCAGAGTATACTGGCCCAGATGTTGCCTCCATCCATTTGAGCCATGGAATTGAGTTTTGAATCCAGCCATCCACTAAAAAGCCACCATGCAACCTGAGTGGAACATCTTCCCAAGTCCTACCATTCCCCCAGATGCCTGTAAGAGCTGCAGAAAGAAGGAATCCTGGAACCACTGGTCCCATGTGAAGCCTCAGGAAAAATTTTTTTAGAAAGACTATGGGGGAGGGAGGAAACTCATTGTAAAGTTTTTCTTTCTTGCCCATTTGTATTGTAACAAGCCAATTGAATGTATTCATGGAGAGATGGCATTTGGGAATAGTTGGCACAGCAAGTACTGAACACCTTGGACTTCTATCTGGTGGGAGGGAAAATTTATCCAGAATGTTTGTATTGCCTGTTTGTATTAGTAGCTGCACACACATACACACACACATGCACACAACATTCAGAATCATATTGAGTCTCTTTCACCTACCTTAGTAAAGTTCCCCAGGCTGATTTTTGCTCTATTGCACCAAAAGCTTTGTAGGAACAACTTTCAACAAATTCCAAGGGGGAGGGAACCAGGCCCCCTCAGGTAATTTGCAATTCATATGCCCTAAGGAAGTAGCAGGAAAGAGATCTCCAAACCTCAGCCCTGAATATCTTGCACTGGTGGACTCAGATTGGGAGTCCTAGAGCTCACTATGTGCAATTTTAAAAAAAAAATAATAGCCTGGCTTGCATGGCTAGCCTCAATTGGACATTACAAACCTGGATGCACTGAACTAAGAGCTAAGGCAGGAAACAACCCTTGAAAATAGACAGCCAGTGGTTATGTACTAAGGAAAACCATGGCTGTGAAGAATTTTGGGAGGGATATGCAAACCTGACTGGAAGCTAAAGGTGACATCCAACATTTGAAAATGATTGGCACAGAATATTGAACACTATAAATTTCTTTTCCACCTAACAAAACTTTTGCCCTGACTTTTAGAACTTTATGGGTTGGAAGCTCCCCTTTTGGGAGCAGGGATTTTTTTTCTGCTGCCTCCATTAGTGTCTTATTTTTTTGGCTTAACAGTTTAGAAGCTTGTTTACCAAGTCTCCCTGACCAGATCAATTTTAATCTTGTGCCAATAAGTGTGTCACACTTAAGGCACAAAGCGGGGATATTGTGGGAAGTCAGCCCCTCAGAAGGAAATATTAAAAGGGCAGAAAAATATATTTCCTCAAAAGAATTTTTAAAAGCAGAAGCCAACCCTGCCTGCAAGTTTCTCTGCCCCAAAGCAGGAGCCAGCCCTATACAAATGCAGATGTAACCATCAGAAAGCTGGAGCCAGCTAGGAAATCAAGAAGACAAAAGTCCTAAAAATCTGCATACCCCACCTGAGATGGGACATAATAGGACTAACCCATTACCATCAAGAATACCAGAGAGGCACACCTAAACTCAGGAGGTCAGAATACGTGACACAGGAAATAGCCTCCAAGTTCATGCCACAGGAACAGGAAACTTCCAAACAAAAGGCTTTCAGAGGGTATAAAAACCTACTCCACATGTGCTCAGTCCTTCTTCCTTGATTTCTCCTCCTTCCTGCAAGAACCATCTTTCTGGCTCTTCAATAAACTGTAACCTTCTTCCCAAAGCAGTCGCCATATTGTTTTATTTATCCCCGGCTTGGATGAACCAGGATGAAGACTTTTCTTTCCACACTTCTTTTGTCCATCTCATTTTTAACTAACTAATCAAACAATCAAATCCAATTTCTTTCACACCTTTAACACTAGATTTTTGTTCTCCAGAAATCACTTCACTTCTGAATAAATGGACTTCCTTTCTAGCAACTGGCTTCGATTTCCTTTATTTCTGCTAAGATGACATTTCTGCTACTTGTTTCCCAGCTGGAAGAACAAACCTGGAATTCAACATCCAACAATTTTAGTGACCATGAAGGGACTCCAGCTAACCTAGCTGGAGGACCAGACCTGGGAAAACCTTCACCTGACTGGCAACAGGCTCCTTTTGCCTATTGGTGGGCTCCCCAGATCCTGCCCAGTTGGATAAGGGTAGTAAAGAGAGTTGTGGGACTTTTGAACCCAATGCCTGCCCGAAAGGAGGTGAGTACTACTAAACTGTTAAGGTTTTCCAAGGCTCAGAGTGAGTGCAAAGAAAAAGGTGTGTGAGAGTGCATGTATGAAAGAAAGGAACTCTTCCCCAACTGCAGCTGGATCTTGCTCCCTCTGTACCTTTCCTAGCCACACTCAGACCCATTGCTAGCCTACAGGACTGTGACCGATGAGCTCTGGAAAGCAAGGGGATTTGGCCAGAGAGTAAGATCTTCTGCAAGGGAAAGAGAAGGACTGAGTGAAAGAAAGATAAGGTGGGTGAGAAGCTTGCTCCTGGATGCCCAGCTGGGAATCACTAGGCAGAGTCATGATCAAAAGGAGGATCCCATACTCTGAAAAAGTTTGGCTGACAAAGTCCTCCTAGGCCATTTGCCTGAAAACCCAGAGGCAGCAGACTGCAGGCTGAAAGATACCTTCACATTGCGGTGTGGAGAAATCCGTGGATTGTGGATTGCTTTTGCCCACTTAGATGTGAACAACCCTAAAGACCAGCAGATCCTGGCCTCGGCATTCGTTGACCAATCGGCCAACGACATCTGGGACTACTTCCACTGAATTGTATCTAACTGGTCCAGTTTGGAGACATCAGAACTAAGAAAAATAGTAACTTTTGTATTTGATCAAAGGGGAAAACTAAGGGAAGAAGAGAAAGAGAGGAAGGAGGCAGAAAAGGAAAGGGAAAGGGATAGGAAGAGGAGAAAAGAGCGAAGAGAAGATTTAAGAATGTTTGCAGCAATGCGAAATGACAGGAGGCATCCAAACCCTCCTCCATCAGATAATCAGCCCAGATGCTCTTGGTGCAAAGAAATGTGGGAGTTAGAGATAAGATGCCCCCACTGCTTCAGGTGTGGGAGAAGAGAACATCTAAGGAGGGACTTTCCAGGACCTAGGACCTTTCCATTTCCCCCTCCAAGAGCTCCATTCCACAAGGGACCCAATGACTCAAATGGGAGAGAGAACCCCAGGCCTTCTCATCACATACAGTTCAAGGATGGCTTCAGGACCTTATGGCTCAGCCCACAGCTGGCAGAATTCCAGGCCTCACCATTCCCCTAAGGATTGGTCGTGAAGATGAGCTTCTCCTGTCCCTCATCATAGGGGACAAAATGTACCAGTGACTGGTGGATACCAGAGCCATCTCATCATTAATCACAGAACCCCCCATTTAGAGGGTCAGTAGTGCCAGGAGCCAGGGACAATATCATTGGAGTGGGAGGTAAAATAATCCCCGTAGAATTCACCAATGATATGCAAGCTGAGATAGGACCTTTCTCCCTGGACCATTCATTTACTATTTGCCCCCAGTCTACCTTGTCACTGCTAGGCAGATGCAAGCCTGGAGCACAATAAAGTGCTCCCCTGATGGGCTCACTTTAGACATACCAGCCAAACATATCCATTGCACAACTGTTCCAGCCCCCTCAGACCAATTACAACACGACCTACAGGACCTGCCCCCTTCACTATGGGGCTGAGACTCCACTGAGGTGGGTTTCCTTAAGGGAGCCACCCTAGTTAAAAGCAGGACCATATCCTTGCATTTCCCAGCACAGAATCAATTGCTGAGGCAATTGAGCCAATTAGAAAATTAATCAAGGCATACATGGCACAAGGGGTCCTTTGAAAGTGTACCTCCCCATGTAATACTCCAATCTTCCTGGTCCAAAAGCCCTGGACCGACTCAGAAGGCAACCGTTTCATTTTGTGCACGATCTGAGGTTCATGAACACATACGTGATACCTAGAGCCCCAGTGGTACCAAACCTAGTCATTATCATCACCAGAATACCAGCCTCAGCAACCATCTTCACAGTAATAAACCTTTGTGCAGCATTTTTTAGTATTCCAGTAGACCCAGCTCCCCAGTATCTGTTTGCCTTTACATGGGAAGACCAGCAATACACTTAGACTCACCTTCTTCAGGGGTATACAGAATCATCTATCTTGTTATCTCAGATTTGAAAGGCAGACCTGTCATCCAACTGCCTGCCATGTAAATCAAGCCTAGTCCAAAATGTGGATGACTTATTATTAGCTTATTATTATTATTAGAAACAGAGAAAAGATATAGTCACTTACTTCACTGTCATTTTGTTTCCTGCTTCATTTTGGATTGACATTCCCTTAGCCTAGAAAGGGGGGAGGTGGTCTTATCACCCTATCTCTCAGCCCTGCACCAGGACATCTGAAGATTGTGGAAGCACAGTACCTTGACACAGACACTGCCGTTTGAAGAGAATCTCCACCCATTCGAGCCAGGACACTGGGTCTGGATCAAATTGTTCTCCCAGAAATCCCCACTGCAACCCAGATCCTTCCAGATCCTCCTAACAACTCAAACGGCCATAAAGGTAGCCAAGAAGGATGCCTGGATCCACTGGACTCACGTCAAACCACCAGTTTTCAACCACAGCATTGAGCCAGTCCTGACGCCAAAGGTGCCACTGCTGAGATAACAGAAGAACCCAGAGACAGATGAGTGGGCAATGAGGACTCTATTTTCAATGAGAACTATGGGGAAGACTGGGGGTGGTGGTGATGGAAATGTGTTCTAGCATTGTACCTGATGTATTCTGTGACACAGCTGACTGATGGGTTTATGGAAATGAATTTGTTCCCTGACAAAGGAAATATTTGGGAATATTTGGCAAGGGAAATGTTAAATACTATGGAATTTTGATAAAAGGGGGGGGGAGGTCGGTTAAGGATATCCTGTCAACCTGCCTCATGGGGTAGCCACACACCCACAGACCATCCAGAATTTTACTAGACTCAGGGATTTCCATTTAACAGCTTCATATTCTACCATTTTTGATTGGGGATCCAGCACAGATTTTAAAGACGAAAGCATGTTTGTTTTACACACTGTTACTGTAATTAGTGCAGACACATGCTTCAATATGGAGGGTTGTTAATTCTCAGGGTACCAGATTGCCAAAACCTGAATAATACTGCTCCCTCCTGCAATCATACTGAGACAATTCTCTTTGCATATAGCTATATCAAATTTCCCTTGGGGTGGTTTTGAAGGCCTATTCTTATCTCCCCATCAATGCCACTGGGGAAGCCTGCACCTTGGGACAGTTAACAGTTTTTATGCCCTCCCTACAGAGATGGCAGAGGAATGATCTCCAAATCCTAACATCCGATTGTGACTCCAAAACCACCTTATTCACAAAAATGGAATATGTGGCACTGGCAGTATCATTGGTTGGGGTGCCAACACTTGCTGTGAGTAATGCAAGAAACATAGGCAGTCTGGCCTGCGCCCTCATAAAAAGCCTAAATTCAACCTCCCAAACCCTAGATGCCCTGAACAGGGAACTGAGACAGGTTAGGGAAGCCACACTTGAAAACAGGGCAGCCATTGACTACTTACTATTGAGACCACAATCACGGCTGCCCAGAGCTTTTGGTATGTGCTGCTTCAACCTGACTGAAAACTCAGAACTGGTAGAGGGAAACAAACACCTAATACAAGATACTGGCTATGAAAAATTCCCTTTCGACCTATCTGGGCTCTTCTCTTGGCTGCCAGACCTCCATTGGTTAAGGGCCCTCCTCTTAGGGGCTTGCTGTCACGGTCACCTTGGGGCTCTTTCTCTGCTGCCTTTGTCAGTGCATACCCGCATGCTTAAACAACTTGAAAAACTGCCTCCCCACTTCACCAAACCCTAGAACAGACACCAAGCAAGTTTCCCTAATGATGTATGAAATAGATTGAAAATACCAACTTTACTCCAATTAAAACAAGATTGTTCTGAACATTTTTCATAAATATTAGCACAAAACAAGGAATTGTAGGGAAAATCAGAAAGGAAGGATAATCACCCCAAGAGATAGGAAAAACGTCTCACAACAGAAAAATCAAACCACACTTTCTCACTGACTAGGACATGGGTCGGCCACCCGAAACATCGAACGAGCCGCACGGACCCGTTTGGCCTAAAAAAAAAAACCCCTGGGAGCCGCGCCCGTTCATGCATGCGCGCGCACCCGCACACCCGCGCATGCGCGCGGCCCCCGTTCACGCATGTGTGCACGCGCACCCGCCCGCGCATGCACGCTCACCCACCCCGCGCATGCGCATGCGCACCCGTTCGCGCATGCGCACCCCCGCACGCGCACCCCCGCGCACCCACCCGCGCATGCGCACATGCGCTCCCCAAAATGGCGGAGGAGGCTCCGGAGCCGCAGGTAATGCCTCAAAGAGCCGCATGCGGCTCCGGAGCCGCGGGTTGCCGACCCGTGGACTAGGAAAACTGCCTGGAGCAGTTTTTGCAACAAGCCAAGTATCCATGAAAGAGATACTTTTGTATCTCATTCACAAAAGCAGAGTGCTTATTGAAAGCAGATACCAAGTGTCTGGAACAGCTCCATTCAGAAGGAGAAAGTGCCGCTGACTATAGCCTATTCACAAACAGAATGAATGTCAGCTGCAGGTTTCGCAAGAAGCCAAAGGCTAAAGGGATTAAGACGCAAAACAATAACACTTAATTTACATTCCCCCACTTGACCTAGGGGGCAGGACATGATCCCTTAACTTCAGTAGAAACTACCCCACCACAATTAAAATATTAAAAAGCACACATATAAGCCCGTTGCACAACAAATCTGGATATTTCAATTACAAAGCCCAGAAACCATATAAAAATCTGTCTACCCCCCAGACCTGGTGGTCAGCTGTCCCAGAACCAATGCTGAGTCACTTTGCTTCTGAATAAACTGACTGTCAGACCCCTCAAATCATTTTCGGGGCACTGCCATTCTGTTGGGAGGGGGGAGGTTGTGGGCTCTGGGATGTGTTTCTTTTGCTTTGTTCTCTCACCCTTTGATGTATCTCTTTGGGTATGAAAGGGGGGAGGAATGTGCCTGGGGCCATCTGCCTTATCCCTGCTCCGCTGAGAAGAGGATGCAATGCCTGGGAACAGAGTTTTATTACTGCTTCAACTGCCAGTTCCCATAACAACTTCACACCTGTGGATTGGCTAGATTTGGACTGGGCAATTGGGCACCTGGGAGGCGTTTTGAAGAGAGGGGTTTAATGTAACGTTTCATGTGGGAATTATTCAGCTCTTGCCTAACTTTCCTGTTTTCACTACCTGTCAATAAAAATTCCTTTTGAAACAGTGCCAGTTTCAAGAGTTCTGCTTTCTTGGGAGTATTAGCTGAGGCAGGACCTTACACTGACCTCTTTTCCAGCAGCTGGCTTCGATTGCCTTTATTTCTGCTGAGGAGACATTTCTGCCACTCATTTCCCAGCTGGAAGAATGAGCCTGCAATTCAAGTTCCAACACATACATCAAACTAGCCACCAAGCTTCATTTGTTGTTATTCAGTCAGTAAGTCCTGTCCAATTCTTCACAACCCCATGGTTCATTCCAGCTTCACTCCAGCTGCCAAATCCCATCTTAAGATCCTTACTCAGCAATCAAAAATCAGTTACTTACACTAAGCTTAAATGACTCTACTTAAGTTTTCATACCTTTGACATTACAGAAATGGCTCCGTGTTTAACCAATGCTATCCCATTCTTTTTGTACTCTGTAAGGATTTTTCTCATTGTTCTTAAATCATATAGAAGCTTCCTTGTGACTATATGATAAATTATGTTTTGGCAACTTACTGGGCAAAGTTCATTTGCACTGCTAGCTATAATTACCTCATGTTTTTAAGTGCTACATACAGCAAGTATGTTTTCTCAAATCCAGAAATTAGTTCCTGGAGGGCAAGAGGTCACTTTCTACACATTAATCACTCTTCCCTCTTGAAATAAAAATTTCAGCTGAAACACGCATAGCAACCGAAGTCAATTCTCATTATAATTAATTGCATAATTCAATAAAATGGGAAATGAACATGGAAATCTCTCCAAAGCAGCTACATGAATGTAATCCTTTAATCTGCTTCTTTATTTAATAGACCATTTTGCAAGTTAAAACTCATGTATTTGTTGAAATTACAGAATTCTATATAATTGTAACCATTAGGGTCAGATTACATAGATTAGCTATTAAATATGTTTTCCTCTTATGAAAACTAGAGTGCACAAATGGCTTCATTTCCCTGAGCAATTAGTAACATTTTGCCATCACAGCAAAACCAAATTCATTTTTATTTGGAGCAGTTTCAGCAATAAGAAAGCCAAAGAAACCCCTTACAAATTTTAGTCTGACAAAAAAAGTTAAATTGGTGTTGTACTGTCAAAAAAATAAAAATAAATTCTTCAAGGCTCTGAATTCAGAGGCTCACCATCCATATTTTTCTATATATTATTAATAATATATAACTGTTCAGCTAGATACATCAGTGGTCTTTAATCTGTGTTTCTAGGGAACTGTTTGGAAATGTATGTAATTGACAGTAAACAACTCAATAAAGGAATTCATGACAAACCTTATTGCATTCTTTGACCAAGTGACAAAATTAGTGGATCAGAGGAATGCTGTGGATATAATTTACTTGGACTTCAGTAAGGCATTTGATAAAGTAGATCACAACCTACTACTTGATAAGATAGAAAAATGTGGGTTAGACAGCATCACCACCAGATGGATTCATAGCTGGCTGACCGGCCGTACTCAGCATGTGGTCCTCAATGGAACCGCATCTACATGGAGGGAAGTGTGCAGTGGGGTGCCCAGGGCTCTGTTCTGGGGCCAGTGCTCTTCAACATCTTCATCAACGATTTGGACGAGGGGATAGATGGGGAACTCATCAAATTTGCGGATGACACCAAGCTGGCAGGAATAGCCAACACTCCAGAAGACAGGCTTAAGATACAGGAGGACCTGGACAGACTTGAACATTGGGCACTATCTAACAAAATGAAATTCAATGGTGAAAAAAGTAAGGTTCTACATTTAGGCAAGAAAAACCAAATGTACAGGTATAGTATAGGGGGTACCTTGCTCAATAGTAGTAACTGTGAGAGGGATCTCGGAGTCCTAGTGGACAATCACTTAAATATGAGCCAACAGTGTGCTGCAGCTGCCAAAAAAGCCAACACAGTGCTGGGCTGCATTAACAGAGGGATAGAATCAAGATAACGTGAAGTATTAATACCACTTTACAATGCCTTGGTAAGGCCACACTTGGAATACTGCATCCAGTTTTGGTCACCACGATGTAAAAAAGATGTTGAGACTCTAGAAAGAGTGCAGAGAAGGGCAACAAAGATGATTAGGGGACTGGAGGCTAAAGCATATCAGGAACGTTTGCTGGAATTGGGTATGTCTAGTTTAATGAAGAGAAGGACTAGGGGTGACATGATAGCAGTATTCCAATATCTCAGGGGTTGCCACAAAGAAGAGGGAGTCAAGCTATTCTCCAAGGCGCCTGAGGGCAGGACAAGAAGTAATGTTCAGAACAATCTTGTTTTAATTGGAGTAAAGTTGGTATTTTCAATCTATTTCATACATCATTAGGGAAACTTGCTTGGTGTCTGTTCTAGGGTTTGGTGAAGTGGGGAGGCAGTTTTTCAAGTTGTTTAAGCATGCGGGTATGCACTGACAAAGGCAGCAGAGAAAGAGCCCCAAGGTGACCGTGACAGCAAGCCCCTAAGAGGAGGGCCCTTAACCAATGGAGGTCTGGCAGCCAAGAGAAGAGCCCAGATAGGTCGAAAGGGAATTTTTCATAGCCAGTATCTTGTATTAGGTGTTTGTTTCCCTCTACCAGTTCTGAGTTTTCAGTCAGGTTGAAGCAGCACATACCAAAAGCTCTGGGCAGCCGTGATTGTGGTCTCAATAGTAAGTAGTCAATGGCTGCCCTGTTTTCAAGTGTGGCTTCCCTAACCTGTCTCAGTTCCCTGTTCAGGGCATCTAGGGTTTGGGAGGTTGAATTTAGGCTTTTTATGAGGGCGCAGGCCAGACTGCCTATGTTTCTTGCATTACTCACAGCAAGTGTTGGCACCCCAACCAATGATACTGCCAGTGCCACATATTCCATTTTTGTGAATAAGGTGGTTTTGGAGTCACAATCGGATGTTAGGATTTGGAGATCATTCCTCTGCCATCTCTGTAGGGAGGGCATAAAAACTGTTAACTGTCCCAAGGTGCAGGCTTCCCCAGTGGCATTGATGGGGAGATAAGAATAGGCCTTCAAAACCACCCCAAGGGAAATTTGATATAGCTATATGCAAAGAGAATTATCTCAGTATGATTGCAGGAGGGAGCAGTATTATTCAGGTTTTGGCAATCTGGTACCCTGAGAATTAACAACCCTCCATATTGAAGCATGTGTCTGCACTAATTACAGTAACAGTGTGTAAAACAAACATGCTTTCGTCTTTAAAATCTGTGCTGGATCCCCAATCAAAAATGGTAGAATATGAAGCTGTTAAATGGAAATCCCTGAGTCTAGTAAAATTCTGGATGGTCTGTGGGTGTGTGGCTACCCCATGAGGCAGGTTGACAGGATATCCTTAACCGACCTCCCCCCCCCTTTTATCAAAATTCCATAGTATTTAACATTTCCCTTGCCAAATATTCCCAAATATTTCCTTTGTCAGGGAACAAATTCATTTCCATAAACCCATCAGTCAGCTGTGTCACAGAATACATCAGGTACAATGCTAGAACACATTTCCATCACCACCACCCCCAGTCTTCCCCATAGTTCTCATTGAAAATAGAGTCCTCATTGCCCACTCATCTGTCTCTGGGTTCTTCTGTTATCTCAGCAGTGGCACCTTTGGCGTCAGGACTGGCTCAATGCTGTGGTTGAAAACTGGTGGTTTGACATGAGTCCAGTGGATCCAGGCATCCTTCTTGGCTACCTTTATGGCCGTTTGAGTTGTTAGGAGGATCTGGAAGGATCTGGGTTGCAGTGGGGATTTCTGGGAGAACAATTTGATCCAGACCCAGTGTCCTGGCTCGAATGGGTGGAGATTCTCTTCAAACGGCAGTGTCTGTGTCAAGGTACTGTGCTTCCACAATCTTCAGATGTCCTGGTGCAGGGCTGAGAGATAGGGTGATAAGACCACCTCCCCCCTTTCTAGGCTAAGGGAATGTCAATCCAAAATGAAGCAGGAAACAAAATGACAGTGAAGTAAGTGACTATATCTTTTCTCTGTTTCTAATAATAATAATAAGCTAATAATAAGTCATCCACACTTTGGACTAGGCTTGATTTACATGGCAGGCAGATGGATGACAGGTCTGCCTTTCAAATCTGAGATAACAAGATAGATGATTCTGTATACCCCTGAAGAAGGTGAGTCTAAGTGTATTGCTGGTCTTCCCATGTAAAGGCAAACAGATACTGGGGAGCTGGGTCTACTGGAATACTAAAAAATGCTGCACAAAGGTTTATTACTGTGAAGATGGTTGCTGAGGCTGGTATTCTGGTGATGATAATGACTAGGTTTGGTACCACTGGGGCTCTAGGTATCACGTATGTGTTCATGAACCTCAGATCGTGCACAAAATGAAACGGTTGCCTTCTGAGTCGGTCCAGGGCTTTTGGACCAGGAAGATTGGAGTATTACATGGGGAGGTACACTTTCAAAGGACCCCTTGTGCCATGTATGCCTTGATTAATTTTCTAATTGGCTCAATTGCCTCAGCAATTGATTCTGTGCTGGGAAATGCAAGGATATGGTCCTGCTTTTAACTAGGGTGGCTCCCTTAAGGAAACCCACCTCAGTGGAGTCTCAGCCCCATAGTGAAGGGGGCAGGTCCTGTAGGTCGTGTTGTAATTGGTCTGAGGGGGCTGGAACAGTTGTGCAATGGATATGTTGGCTGGTATGTCTAAAGTGAGCCCATCAGGGGAGCACTTTATTGTGCTCCAGGCTTGCATCTGCCTAGCAGTGACAAGGTAGACTGGGGGCAAATAGTAAATGAATGGTCCAGGGAGAAAGGTCCTATCTCAGCTTGCATATCATTGGTGAATTCTACAGGGATTATTTTACCCCCCACTCCAATGATATTGTCCCTGGCTCCTGGCACTACTGACCCTCTAAATGGGGGGTTCTGTGATTAATGATGAGATGGCTCTGGTATCCACCAGTCACTGGTACATTTTGTCCCCTATGATGAGGGACAGGAGAAGCTCATCTTCACGACCAATCCTTAGGGGAATGGTGAGGCCTGGAATTCTGCCAGCTGTGGGCTGAGCCATAAGGTCCTGAAGCCATCCTTGAACTGTATGTGATGAGAAGGCCTGGGGTTCTCTCTCCCATTTGAGTCATTGGGTCCCTTGTGGAATGGAGCTCTTGGAGGGGGAAATGGAAAGGTCCTAGGTCCTGGAAAGTCCCTCCTTAGATGTTCTCTTCTCCCACACCTGAAGCAGTGGGGGCATCTTATCTCTAACTCCCACATTTCTTTGCACCAAGAGCATCTGGGCTGATTATCTGATGGAGGAGGGTTTGGATGCCTCCTGTCATTTCGCATTGCTGCAAACATTCTTAAATCTTCTCTTCGCTCTTTTCTCCTCTTCCTATCCCTTTCCCTTTCCTTTTCTGCCTCCTTCCTCTCTTTCTCTTCTTCCCTTAGTTTTCCCCTTTGATCAAATACAAAAGTTACTATTTTTCTTAGTTCTGATGTCTCCAAACTGGACCAGTTAGATACAATTCAGTGGAAGTAGTCCCAGATGTCGTTGGCCGATTGGTCAACGAATGCCGAGGCCAGGATCTGCTGGTCTTTAGGGTTGTTCACATCTAAGTGGGCAAAAGCAATCCACAATCCACGGATTTCTCCACACCGCAATGTGAAGGTATCTTTCAGCCTGCAGTCTGCTGCCTCTGGGTTTTCAGGCAAATGGCCTAGGAGGACTTTGTCAGCCAAACTTTTTCAGAGTATGGGATCCTCCTTTTGATCATGACTCTGCCTAGTGATTCCCAGCTGGGCATCCAGGAGCAAGCTTCTCACCCACCTTATCTTTCTTTCACTCAGTCCTTCTCTTTCCCTTGCAGAAGATCTTACTCTCTGGCCAAATCCCCTTGCTTTCCAGAGCTCATCGGTCATAGTCCTGTAGGCTAGCAATGGGTCTGAGTGTGGCTAGGAAAGGCACAGAGGGAGCAAGATCCAGCTGCAGTTGGGGAAGAGTTCCTTTCTTTCATACATGCACTCTCACACACTGTTTGAGTTGTTAGGAGGATCTGGAAGGATCTGGGTTGCAGTGGGGATTTCTGAGAGAACGATTTGATCCAGACCCATTGTCCTGGATCGAATGGGTGGAGATTCTCTTCAAATGGCATCCCCTCCCCATAGTCTTCCCCAGGGTACTCACTTCAAAATAGAGTCCTTAATGCCCACTCATCTACCTCTGTGTTCTTCTTTAGTCTCAGCGATGGAACCTTTGCTGTCGGGACTGGTTCAATGCTGTGGTCGAAAACTGCTGGCTCGATGTAGGATCCAGGCATCCTTCTAGGCTATCTTTATGGCTGTTTGTGTTGTTAGGAGGATCTGGAAGGGTCCTTTCCACATGGGTTGCAGCAGGGATTTCTGGGAGAACGGCTTGATCCAGACCCAATCTCCTGGCTCTAATGGATGGAGATTCTCTTCGATGAGCAGTATCTGTGTCAAGGTGCTGTGCTTCCACAATCTCCAGATATCCTGATGCAGAGCTAAGGGAGTGGGGGTCTAAACCCTTTAAGGTGTCTAGGAGTTGACCAAAGAACAATTCAAAATGGGAGATGCCCAAGTCTCGCCTAGGTCTAGTTCTAAGATGGAATAGGGCTACAAGTAGCACTTTGGGTCATGAAAAGTGTGTCTCCTGACAAAGTTTGCCTAGGAGGATATTAGGTTCCCTGTGTCAGCCAGATTTCCAGCTTGCAGTTTGCAGCTTGCTTGCTCTTGGCTGCCATAGCAATGGGGAGGGGGGATTTTGGCATTTGGAGTGGGGAAGTGAGCTGGTATGAAGTGTTCCTATGTGAAATGGAAGAGAGGATCTCTACCCATCAATGGAGTAGAGTTGTTTAGACTTTACCAAGGCCAACCATCCTGGGACTCTGGAGGCATACACCATCTGCTGAAGAGGGTTTCTCATAACATCACATTGTACATTGATTGGTCTGCCTGGGCTGGACCCTGGGGACAGGTATTTGGGGAGACTTTCAATGTATAACTTTTGCATGGATTTTACTCAGATATTGCCTTGCTTTTGGTGACATCAGTACATTCTTAATAAAAGCACCTCTTCTCTAAATCCATGGAGTTGGAGGTTTTCTTTTTTAGGATTTGAATGGAGGCAGATTCAACATTAGGCAATATCTGCTTTATCAGCCAACCGGAGACTGTAGTCTACTGTGAGGGTCAAGCACTTGATGTCAACCCATGGGAGCAACTGAGAAGAATCTGGAGCCCTGGGAATAACCCCTCCACAGCCACACCACACTTGAGATGAAGCAGAATGGCTGGAGGAGCTGGAGCTTGATGAGGAGCCGGTTTGACCCAGATGGTCACTGGGCATGGGATGATCCTGAGGAGTATCTTCAGGGGGTAACTTTTACCAGGGGCCATCAAGGATCCCACAGAGTGAAGGGGAGTGAAGGAGATCGTGGCCAGATCCCCCCTTCCAATTCTGACCAGGAGGACCTCATGCTGAGCCATGCATTGTATCTGTTGCAAGAGGCGATCGAAAACTGGAGAGCCAGAGAAACACTAGCTGAGATGTCTGCCCAGGAACCCAGTGGCAAGACCTGCCAGGTGGCAGGGGGAGCAGCCACCTCTGCAGCAGCCACAGTGGCCTATGTTGCCCCACAGGGGGTGGCATTGACTGCAATCACACAGCCACCAGCAGCCGTAGTGGTCCACTGCCCCCCCAGCTGGGAGAGCTACCTCCCAAAGGCAGTGGACTCTTAAAGTGCCACCGCTGGGAGTGAAGTTCTGGGGGGATCCCAAATCACTGGGATTCTTCCTAGTTCAAGTCAGGAATTATATGCAGGAGTATGGGGGCAAATTGGGACCAGAAACTACCAAAGTGAGATGTGTCACCATGGCCCTGGAAGGAGCTGCAGCAGAGTGGATGGTTTCTCTTCACAATGACAATGCCTCCCCAACTACGAAACTGTGACCAATTTATGGCAGCTCTCTGCCAGTGGTTTAAGGACCTTCTAGCAAAGTGCAAACCCAGAAGCCAGATGAAGATCATCACCCGGGGTGGCAGTTAGTGACAGAATACACCCAGGAGTCCTGTGAGCTGGCATGTCGGCTGGCCACATGGCCTGAGAAGATCCTGGTTGAATGTTTCAAGGATGGGCTCAATGATGAAGTTTACCACACCTGCATCTTGTGGGGGGACCCTTGATATCTCCAGTGCTGGTGGACGAAATAGAAATAGACCTGGCCAGAGATAGACACAAGGGTGGCCATGGCTAGAGCAAGTCCCCAACTTCTGCCCACAAAGAATCCCTGAAACCAACCAAAAGAGGACCAGGGCTTAAGCAGCAGTCCAAGCATGTTTCAAGTGTAGAAAAGAAGGGCATCAAGCAGCCGGCTGTCGCTCAGCAAAACCTAGCCCCAAACCTGCAGGGGGTAGGAAAGTTGAGAAGCCATTACAGAAGCTCCATGAAATGGCCCTGAAAAGGGTGGAGGTAGTTGAATTCACCCCACCTGCCTAGGAGGGACTGGGAGCTCCAACTCCACCAGAGGAAAGTGAATTAATTCTGACAATGACCCCCTGGTAAGTTGATATGTAACCCCCGTGACTATCCAGGTGGAGTTAGTGGTGCCCTCATTAGACACCCAGGGGAGAAGAATAGAATAGAATAGAATAGAATAGAATAGAATAGAATAGAATAGAATAGAATAGAATAGAATAGAATAGAATAGAATAGAATAGAATAGAATAGAATAGAATGGAATGGAATGGAGCTGGAAGGGACCTTGGAGGTCTTCTAGTCCAGCCCCCTGCTCAAGCAGGAGAACCTATACCATCTCAGACAAGTGACTGTTTAGTCTCTTCTTAAAAATCTCCAGTGATGGCGCACCCACGATTTCTGGAGGCAGGCTGTTCCACTGGTTAATTGTCCTCACTGTCAGGAAGTTTCTCCTTAATTCCAGGTTGCTTCTCTCTTTGATCAGTTTCCAACCATTGTTTCTCGTCCTTCCCTCTTGTGCTTTGGTGAATAACATAACACCCTCTTCTTTGTGGCAGCCCCTCAAATACTGGAATACTGCTATCATGTCTCCCCTATTTCTTCTTTTCTTTAGACTAGCCAAACCCAAGTCCTGCATGTTCTTCGTATGTTTTAGTCTCCAGGCCTTTGATCATCTCAACATCTTTTTTGTGATATGGCGACCAAAATTGGCTGCAGTATTCCAGGTGTGGTCTTATCAGGGTTTTGTAAAACTGTAGTAATACTTCACGTGATCTTGATTCTATACCTCTGTTTATACAACCCAGGATCTGTATTAGCTTTTTTGGTTGCTGCTGTACGCTGCTGGCTCATTGTCAAGTGATCAACCACTAGGACTCCAAGGTCCCTCTCACAGTTACTGTTTTTGAGCCAGGTCTCGCCCAGTCTGTACTTGTACCTTTGATTTTTCCTGCCTAAATGTAAAACTTTGCTTTTCCCCACATTGAAACTCATTTTGTTGGATAGGGCCCATTGTTCAAGTTTGTCAAGATCTTTTTGGATCCTAAGTTGGTCTTCTGGGGTGTTGGCTACTTCTGACAGTTTGGTGTCATCTGCAAATTTGATGAGTTCCCCTTCAATTCCCTCATCTAAATCATTTATGAAGATATTGAAGAGTACTGGACCTAAGACGGAACCTTATGGTACCCCGCTGCTTACTTCTCTCCATATTGATGTGATGCCATTGAGGACTACTCGTTGAGTACGGTTTGCCAGCCAGCTACAGATCCATCTGGTGGTGATGTTGTCTATCCCACTTTTTTCTAGCTTACTAAGCAGCAGGTTTGGTCTACTTTGTCAAATGCCTTACTGAAATCTAAGTATACTATGTCTACAGTGTTTCGCTGGTCAGCTAATTTAGTCGCTGGTCTACTAGTTCCCCCCCCCCTTTCTTGAAGATGAGAACCATATCAGCCCTTTTCCAATCCTCAGGTATTTCCCCGGTGTTCCAGGATTTATGAAAGATGTGGTGTAATGGTTCTGAGATAACATCTGCCAGCTCCTTCAGAACTCTGGGATGTAATCTGTCGGGTCCTGGTGATTTATATTCGTCAATGTCGGATAGGTATCCTCTTGCCATTTTCTTGCTTATTTTAATTTTTGTTTTTAGTTTGTCTTTTGCAGTGGTTTTTTTGGTATGTTGGGCTATAGTTTCTTTTTGTGTGAAGACTGATGCAAAGTATGAGTTAAGCAGTTCTGCTTTCTCCCTGTTGCCTCTTATTTCATTGCCATCTTCTCTCTTTAGTGGACCTACAGTTTCCTTGACTTTTTTCTTGTTGTTAATGTGTTGAAAGAAACTTTTTTTTATTATCCTTGATTTCTGTTGCAAGTCTTTGTTCATTCTGAGTCTTTGTTTTCCTGACTTCATCTTTGCATGTTCTGGCTATCTGTTGATAATCGGCCTTATTTATGTGCCCTTCTTTCCATTTTTTGTATTTGTCCTTTTTGTCTTTCAGTTTGCCAGAGAGATCTTTATGCAGACATGCTGGTTTCTTCTTGAATTTCTTGTTTTTCTTTTTTAGTGGTATTGTGCTGGTCTGGGCTTTTATGTTCACATTTTTCAGAGTTTCCCATGCTTCTTGGGTTGTTTTCCCCTTTAGGATCCATGGGATCTTTCCTAGGTTCTCTCTGAGTTTGTTAAAGTCAGCTCTTTTGAAGTTTAAGACCCTGGTTGGATTGTTTTCTGTTGCTAGTGTTTGCATTATATTAAATTCCAGTATGACGTTGTCACTTTCACCCAAGGTTCCGGTAACTTCAACTCCCTCTATCACTTCTTCTCTATTAGTAAGAATTAAGTCCAGTATGGCTTTACATCTACTGTAGTTCCTTCCTCCACCTTTTGGATGACAAAGTTGTCGACTAGGTTGGTTAGGAATCTGTTTGATCTCCAGCTTGCTGCAGAGTATGTCTCCCAGTTGATATCTAGATAGTTGAAGTCTCCCTTTACTACTATGGTATGCATCCTAAATACATTTGTTTTTTTGTTTTTTATTTTTTTTATATACAAGTTTTATTGGTTTTCAATTTTACATCCAAATATTTGGAAAGCAACGTGGTGATTGGGTTAGTAAAAGTTCAATAACAGAATCTTTAGTACATATCTCAGGTTACATCATCAGATATTTCTTCTTTGTTTCCCTTAACATTTGCTATATCATATTAAAGCTAGTAAGTTTCTGATTATATCAAACTCAGTTAAAACTTCATTGTCACATTTATCAGTACATTTTTTGGTTATACATATCCATATCCTGTTTTTAAGTTTTACCTAATTTTTAGTTTTTAATTATAATACTCCAATTTAACCTTTAATATCCAAAGTATTTAAATTTCGGGTAACCCAAATTTCTTTTATCTCAGTACATAAAAACAATAATATCTAGAATGCACATATTACTTACTTAAAAATATTCTAGTTTTATTTCATAAACATTTTCTATTTCTTGCCCCAATACATCATCACCTTAATAGTGGAGTATACCTTGTTCTCTATATTATCTGGGCTAAACAATAATTCAAGCCTATTTCCTAATAGTTTTCATTTCCCATATAATTCTAAATTCTCAAAATTAAACAAATTAATCCCTTATTTTTTATTATTTTCCAACTATTTTAATCTAATAATCAAATTTCTCACTATCTCAGAATCTCCCTTTAGCCCAATAGTTAGCAATTTAGGATCCTCTGTAGTGGACAAAGAGGCCCCCTTTTTTCAGTCTAACTCTAGCTTTCTTTTTATGCCAATCAGGCTTCCATACCAATGCTTCTAACTCATCAGATAGATCTCCCTTCATTCTTGTACATGTTACTTGAATCAAAGGAGACCATCTAGTTGTCAGTTTTCTAAGAGAACTGGCCCATTTATAATCATTGAGTTGTCATCCTGGTGGTCCATTTCCCCATATTTGCTCTAATATAATTGTCTTTAGTTTGATCTGGTCTTCTTCTTCCTCAGGATTCTTCTGGCTTGTGTAGAGAGTCATGTCCAGTTTTATAATTGTTATTTGATTGTTTAAATTTTCAGTAGGTTGTACTTGTTGATCTTTAAGGTCCTCCATCTTGGTATTAATTTCTTTCACTTCTGTTGTTTTTTGGATTGTAGGTTCTTTAGTTGCAATCAGGGTTTCGCTTTGTAGATTTAAGCTGGCACCTTTGTCTTTCAGTCTAGATTTAATTATCTTGGTGGCTTCAAGAATTTTTTCAAGTATAAGTTTATAATTAGCCAAAATTTGTTGTTGGTCCTCCTCCATTTCTGACATGGTTATAGATGGTCCTTTAGTGAAGGCTATTTATTAAACAAGAGTCAGTAAGTGTTCACCTCCACAGTTCCTAAGAGACAATTTCACTGCCCAGCTGTTCTCACAGCTTTTAATCTCTATTAGATAATACCAAGGACAGATCTGGGCTATGAGCAAGACTCTTTGTCAAATATTCACTTGCTGTACCAAGTTTTGCCACAAGATGTCCCCGATAGCATTTAAGGTCTTTTTCAAATCCAGGCTAGGTTTTTATCCAATTTAAGTTCTTTTTCATCTTTTTTACAAGTAAATAAAATAGCAAGTCCCTGTGAGAGTAGGAACTTTTTGGGTCCCCAGGTATCAAGCAGATGCAAATCCAATTATTTAGTTATTTTTTTCAGGGCTTTATTTCCCCTAGGTAGTCTGATGCCACCATTTTAGAGGGTGGGAGGAATATTCACTTGCTGTACCAAGTTTCACCAGAAGATGTCCCCTATAGCATTTTAAGTCTTTTTCAAATCCCGGGCTAGGTTTTTATCCAATTTAAGTTCTTTAAGTTCTTTTTCTTCTTTTTTACAAGTAAATAAAATAGCAGGTCCCCGTAAGAGTAGGAACTTTTTGGGTCCCCAAATTCCCCAAAAAAAGTTGTAAATCCAATTATATTAAGTTGTTCTTTTCAATGCTTTGTTTCCCCAGGTAGTCAAACGCCACCATTTTAGAGGGTGGGAGGAAAAAATTGCCTTCCTTCTCTCCTCACAGGGGGAAGAGTTTTCAAGAAGCTTTTAACAGGAAAGGTACTTGGGGTACAGAGAAGGTAAAATCTCACCCAATTCCTACACATTGCTTTCAAGGTGCTTGTTGGTGAGTTTGGCCTCGGCTGTCAGCAGCTTAACGATGGGCCATGTTGATGGCTGATCTTTTCCCCGTCGGTTTGAAGAGCTGCCCTGGATCAAACGGAAGGGCTGCTGCCCTTCCGCGATCACTCGGGGGTCCTCTTTGCGCTTGTCGCCCCTACAGGGCAACTTCCGACCCTCTTCAGGGTCCCCCAGCGGGAGAAAACTGGACAGCGGAGAGAGTAATCGCCCCGCACGTCTGCCTGCACCGCGATTGCAAACCGGAAGCCAGAAGACAGAATTTTGATGAGCTGAAATGTCAGGTCAGAGCCACTGGATTGAAATCCTGAAGGATGAAAATTCCTAAGAAGTATGGTGTCAGAACCCATTTCATTGTTTGGGGGGGTTTGATTCGTCCCTTTCTGGTTTCTTTCTGTGGGTTCTGTCATTCTCCTGCGGAGGAGGGGGGAGGCCCTATGGGATGCATTATTTCTCCTTTCGCTTTGCTACAGTGTATCCTCTTTGCTGTTTCTATCTGCTTGCTCTTTGAACTGTTTCCCCTTGATGTCAACCTGGGGTGAGAAAGGAATGTGCCTCCGGCCATCTGGCTTATTTCTCGCTGCGGAAGAGAAAGGTGCAAAGACCCAACAATGTCTTCACAGACATGGGAACGGACCGTTATCAGCTCCGTTCCCACAGTGGACTTAACACCTGGGGATTGGCTCATTTGAACTGACCGGATGAACTATTGGGGTGGGGTTTGCTTGAAGCTCTTTTAACCTATTGATCTGAGCAGGAAACCCTCAGATCCTGCCTTCTATGCCTGCTATCAGCTTCTCCTAATAAAAGTTCCTTTTGTAATGAAACTGTTCCAAGAGTCCTGCTTTCTTGGGATGAGGTTTTGAATTGGGTCCTTACATTAGGCAGGATCTGCAGTAATGGTCAGCCTGGAAGGAAGACCCTTACTGGGGGACTGTGCAAACGAAGTCTGAAATCGGCATGGAAAGGGAAGAACCTGCCCTGGGGGGAGGGAGTTCCCCCACCAGGCAGGCCCCAGCAGATACATCTCTAAGTCCTCAAGCTCCTCGGATGAGGTGATGGTCACTGAATGCCGAGACAAACCAAGGTGATCGATGTGCATTGGAAAAAAGGAGGACTGGGAGAAGTAAGCCAGGAAGGTGACCCTCAAACGTGGCAGTCACCAGCCAGGTTGGAAGGTTGAGATGGAGAGATCACTTCACCTCAGTGAAGATGAAGACAACCAGCTACCTCGCTCCAACCGATTCCTAGAGCAAGCTATTGACATGATGAGAGTCACCTTCGACTCCCTGAAGGAAGAGAAAGCCAACCCATGCCGGGGAATTGCTAACCCAGGCTCAACTGAGGGGACAGATGAAGGCGGGGTTGAGGCAGCAATCCCAGGAACTTCTGCCAGCACCATGGAGGCAGCAACCATCACTACCACCGCAGCCACCCCCAGGCGAGCCGCACCAGCGGATGGCAATGGACATCGGTCCAGGAGACGGAGAGGACATCGAACCATCAAAAAGTTCCCTCCACTGGGGGTGAAGTATAGTGGGGAGCTGCATCAGTTGGGTTCTTTCTGACTCAAGTCCTAAACTACATGGAAGTATATGGCTTTGAAATACCCAGTGACCGCGGCCGAATAAGGATTGTACAAACGGCCCTAGATGGCAACGCGGCTGAATGGATGGTGGATCTCCATGACGCTGATGCCCCAGAGCTGCAAAATTTCAACCAATTCATGGCAGCTCTCCGGAGATGGTTCAAAGACCCGTTGGCCAATCGGAAAGCCCAGGAGCGCATAAAGACTATCAGACAAGGGTGACAGCCCGTGGCTGAATACATGCAGAAATTCCGAGCCCTAGCCAGCAAGCTGAACTGGCCGGAGGATATCCTGATAGGTCATTTTAAAGACGGCCTTAACAATGACTTGTATTACGTTTGGATGGTTGTACACAGAACTTTCTAAAATGATAAAAAGATAAAGGCACATGGTACAGTTTAGATTAGGCAATGAGAGAATGAAAAAAAATCACTTACTGTACTACCAATAAATACAAATAAATAAATTTATTATACAATACAATAAATACTTTTTGACAGATTACTGGTGTAATAGATTAGGGGAATACCATGGCACTCTGTATTGTGTTCTCAGTATAGCATGTAACAAATATCTATTATATTACCATTAATAAAAATACCAGATATGGACTAGATCAGTGATGGTGAATCTTTCAGAGACTGAGTGCCCAAACTGCAACCCCAAACCCACTTATTTATTGCCGGGTATTGGATGGGCATGGCCCACTGGGTGGGCATGGCTGCAGTAGTCACGGCAGACTGGGTGGGCGTGGCCAGGGTGGGCGTGGCCACCTCAATGTTGCTCGTGGGGAGGGATGCCTGTAGGGGCCAGGCAGGTTTGGGGGAGATCCAGGGGGTCTCTGGCGAGTGTGGCAGTGGGCAGGAGACTCATCCTGTGGGGTGATGTGAGGCAGGGGGCAGGGTGGGGGTGCCATTGCCATGGGGCAAGGCAAGGCGAGGCAGGGGCCGGGACTGGGGGCGGCTGCTGCCTGACACCATTGCCCCCACACATGCAGAGGCCAGAGAGCGCATGGGGGCCGATGGTGCCTGTCAGCAGCCACAGCCTGCCGACCCTTGACCGGTGCACTCTGGGGCTCCGCAGCCCACTGCGAATACCGGGCCAGCCCTCCAGCAGCAGGGGGAGTAGTGGAGGGGGGATGCACGTGATGCAGAAAGAAGGTCAGAAAAAAAATGGTTTGGGAAGCAAGGGCATCTGGGTGGTGGTGGGTGGGGCAATCTCTCCAGCTCCATGGCAGCAGAGGCGCTCCACCTGCCGCTTCAGTGGCTATGTAGACAGAGTTGCAAAGAGGGCTCAGAAGCGGAGTAAAAGGGAAGAGAATGGTTGGGCAGGTCAGGGGGGATCTGCCGTAGCCGTCCAGAGGTTAAGACAAAAAGCAGCCCCACCTCGCCTGCCGCCAGCAATTCAGAGAAGCTACTGGAGGTGATGCAGTGGGTCGTGCCCAGTAAAAGAACATCATGTGAGGCCAGGAGGGATGGGATGGGGAGGAGGGAAACCAGCCATGCCAGGATGCATCCAGCCATGTGGGACCTTGGTGAGTTAGCAGGCAGCTGGTTGAAGAGAGGGATGGTTGCGGTTCTGCCTGCTTTATTATGTGGCAGGCTGGGCAGGAGGAGGCAGTGGCAGTGGCGATCCCTGCATCGCCAAGCCCGGCCGACAGCAGCTCCAGAAGTGAAGCTGTACCACTCATCCTCGCCGCTGCCACTCGGCATCATCCCACATGTGCCCCTGGCCCCTTGCTGCCATCTAATGGAGCCAGGGAAATGGGCCGGGTGGGGTGGGGGAGATGCCAGTGCCACTGCCATGAGGTGAAGGGGGATTGGACCCATGAACCCCGCTTCCCAGTATCCTGCCGCAGCCTCTCACCCCACCCCACTGGTGCTGTGGCCGATTTCGGCAATGCTGCCGCATCACAGCTGTAGCAGGATACCAGGAAGCAGGGTGCATTGGTCCGATTCCCCTTCCCCACAGGCTTCACCTCATGGCAGCACCACAGGCAGCTCCCCCCCAGCCCGTTTCCCTGGCTCCATTACTGGCAGCAGCTCCCTCAGCGAGTGCCCCACTGGCACGACTAGTTCTTCTGCTGATGCCATAGCATAGGTGAGGAGGTAGTGGGGGCTCCAGTCTGAAGCAACAGTTCACCCTCTTCTACTTCCATGTGCTCTAGCTCGGTCGCCTTCACCAAAATACGGAGGCTCCATACAGCCACCATTGCCCCACAGGCCTCGCTGCAGCTGAAGGAGGGCGAGACCGGAAACAGGAAAAGTGAAGGCAGAAGACTCTGGCAAACTCTGTGCTGGGGCGATGGCTCTGAGTGCTGCCTCTGGCATGCCTGCCATAGGTTTACCACCACTGGATTAGATGATAAAACTATTAAGATAATTGGCTGAATGACTATTCCAAGAGAACACTCAAGCATGGTTCCAAATTTGCTTGAAGAATAGTATATTGGTCCTCTGGTGTTCAAATTTCATATTAATTATCTATATAAAAGGGTTGGAGGTATGATTTGATACTTTAGAAGAGAAGGAGAACATTCAAAAAGATTTAGTGGGCCAAACTGAATAATATGCAATTTAATGTGGAGAAATGTATAGTGCTGCACTTGTGAAGTAAAATGAAAGTCACAACTATAGGATGGGGAATACATGGCTTGGCAATAGTAGATATGAAAAGAAACTGGGTGTTCTAGTACATCACAAATTATGCAAGAGCAGACAGGGGATGCAGCTACTGAAAAGATAAATGCTACTTTGGGATATATTATTAGGAACATAGAGCACAGATGACAGGAAGTAGTTATCCCACTATACTTTTTTCTTTTGTACTTGGTCAAACCCTTCTTGAAATAATATATCCATTCTGGGTAACCCAGTTTAAAAAGAACATTGCCATTCATGGTATGGTTACCTAGATGGTGAGGGCAAATACTATGAGGAACAGTTAAAGGAACTGGCTATGATTAATGTGCATGAGAGAAGACAATGGTTAAGATGGCAATTTTCAGATATCTAATAAGTTGTCATCTAGAGAAGACAGTGGACATGTTTTTATGGTTTTTGAAGGTAACGCCAGAATCAGTGCATTAAAGCTAACATGATATAACTAAAGGCTAGATATTAGGAGGAACTTTCTGATTGTAAGACTTATTCACTATGAAATAGTTTCCTCATAAAGTATTAAGTTCCCCTTGAATGGAAGTCTGCAAATAGACGTCGAATAGCCATCTCTCTGAAAAGCTTAGCAAATTCTACACTAAGCAATGAGTTGAAATAGATGAGCCCTGTTTAAAAGATGGTTTTTATGAGTCTATGTCCTTGAATATGCTAATGTTTTGGAGTTATTAGTGATTACACAAGCAGATCCATTTACATCTTTTTATATACTTGTCTTTTGCATTTGCAGTCAAACTACCTCAATGTATAATTTTTCAACATTAACCTTTACAATCTAGAACCTCATTTGAGTATGATTTGGTTAAATATTTTAACAGGTAAACCCGGTAATTAAGAATGAGGAGATATTAATATTTAACAAATATTTTTAACTGTTGTGTCACTTCCCCTTTCTAATAAGAACAGTGTTCCTTATTTGCTGTATATTGCTGTGCACTTTTTGGAAGTCATCTGGAAAATCTCACCAGCTCCATGTCAGAGGCTTTAAAGAATGTTTTTATATGAAAAACTTATAGAAATTGGTCAAACAAATATATGTATAGTAGGAGACTTTAATGCAGTAGTAGATGTAAAAAAGGACTATGTCAGTAACATGAAAAAGAAAAAGAAATGGAAAACTCTACCAAAGACGTTTTTGGAGATGGCACAGGAATTTAACCTATGTGACCAATGGAGGAAACAAAATCCTAATAAAAAAGAATATACTTTTTTCTCAAATCCACATAAATCCTGGTCGCGCCTTGATATGGCATGGATGAATGGGGAAGTAGAGCAAGAGATAGATACAATAGAAATATTGCCTAATATATGGGCTGATCACAATCCCCTGAAGATAATTTGGAAAGGTCAGAAAAAAAGTAAGGAGAAGGTGGATATTAAATTCCCATATTCAAAAGGAAAAGGACTTTATAATACGGACTAGGAAAGAAATGGAATTATTTTTTAGGGAAAACACTAAACAACAAACATCACTACAAAGTATATGGGATACGGCCAAGGCATATTTGAGAGGTCTAGCAATAGCATATACCGCAAAAAAGAATAAGATAAAAAGGCAAACACAAAACATACTGCTGGAGGTGATCAAAAAACTCGAATTAAAATTACAAAAGGAGCCTCAAAATGACATGATTAAGACGGAAATGGTCCTGGCCAAACATAAATTAAACATGATGAATCAAGAGGAAATGGCAAGGGACTTGAAAGCAGCAAAACAAAATTTTTTTGAACATGCAAACAAGCCGGGGAGGTGGCTCGCTTATAAATTAAAAAAAGAGAAGGGAAAGAGATTTATCCAGGAATTACAAGATGAAAAAGGAGAATTGCAATATAAGATAGATAAAAAGAAAGAAATCATTCAGAATTATTTTGAGCTGCTATATAAAAAAGAGGAAGTAGAAGTGGGAAAGATAAAACAATATTTAAAGGTAAACGGCTTATCAGAATTGAAGGAAGAACAGAGAGAAATATTGAATAAGGAAATCACAGCAGGGGAATTAAAAATTGCGGTGCAAAAACAAAAAAACAACAAAACTCCGGGGCCAGATGGACTACCAGGAGAGGTATACAAGACTTTTTATGAGGATTTCGAAAAAACCCTATTGGAAGTGTACAATGATGTATTAGAGAAAGCCAAATTACCGGATTCATGGACAGAAGCCAACATATCCCTCATCTTAAAAGAAGACACGGACCCCAATCAGCTAAAAAACTATAGGTCAATCTCGCTGCTGAATGCAGACTATAAAGTTTTTACCACCATAATGGCAGACAGATTAAAACTAATATTAAACGACATAATACACCCAGATCAAAATGGCTTTTTACCAACGAGACAAATAAGGAATAATATGAGGATGGTGTTAAATGTCCTAGAATATTATGAAGCACACCCTGAAAAGCAGGCGGCATTGATTTTCTTAGACGCCAAGAAAGCATTTGACAATCTTAATTGGCAGTTTATGTTCCAACAGATAGAGGAGATGAAATTCGGCGAGCAATTTGAGAAAATGATAAAGACAATATATAACATACAAAAGGCTAGAGTAATAATTAATGGGGACATAACAGAGAAATTTGAAATTAGCAAAGGAGTAAGACAGGGATGTCCATTGTCACCTCTACTTTTTATTTTGTCGCTAGAAGTGCTATTAACCCAAATTAGGAACAACAAAGAGATAAAAGGATTGCAAATTAAAACTGAAGAATATAAGACCCAGGCATTTGCAGACGATATGGTATTTTTTATAGAAGACCCTCTAGAGAGGGGAGACATGTTAATGAAGGAAATAGAAAAATATGGAACAGTGGCAGGATTAAAAATCAATAGAGAAAAGACCAAAATGTTAGTGAAAAATCTAATTGAAAAACAAAAAAAGAAATTAGAGGAGATGCTGGGACTTCAAATTGTAAAAAGGATTAAATATTTAGGAATTTGGCTTACTAATAGATGTTCTTCATTAAAAGAAGACAACTATAAAAAATTGACACTACAAATCAAAAAAGATTTAGAGATCTGGGGGAAATTACAACTATCACTGTTAGGACAGATCTCAGTGATAAAAATGAATATACTACCTAAACTACTATATTTATTTCGGACAATCCCAATAAAATTAGACAAAATTTTTTCCGCTGAATGATAAATAAATTTATTTGGGGGGGGGGGCAAAAAAGCACGAATCAATATTAAGACATTACAAGACAGTAAAAGTAGAGGTGGACTTGGACTTCCAAAATGGGAAACATACTACCAAGCCACGGGATTACTCTGGATCAGAGACTGGATACAATTGGATAGCCAAAGGATTTTAACAATCGAAGGACATGATCTGCAAGTTGGCTGGCATGCTTTTCTATGGGGGAACCACAAGAAGATACATACATATTTTTGCCGACATCAGATAAGGGATGCATTGATTTGGATATGGGACAAGGTTAAAATGAAACACTACGTAAAAATACCAAATTGGATCTCCCCAATGGAGGCAGTAATCCACCCAAATACATTAGATAAAAAAAAGATGGAAAGATATGAAGAACTATTAGATAACCAAGGGAAACTTAAATCGAGGGAAGAATTAATAGAACAGGGAATAACTCTAGATTGGTGGCCATATCACCAGATACAATCAAAATACAGCAAGGATATGGCAGAATACGGGATTAATCAAGTCCCACAGCAATTGGACAAAATATTGTTAGGCAGAGGAGAAAAATTTATAACAAGACTCTATAAATACCTACTGGAAGTTGAATTGGAAGAAGAGATAGTAAAAGGCTCCATGATAGCATGGGCTCGAAATGTGGGTCGATCCATTGAACTGGAAGAATGGGAAAGAATATGGGACACAAATTGTAAATTAACACTGTCAACTGCCTATAAAGAGAATCAATACAAAATGCTTCATAGATGGCATTTAGCACCGGCGAGATTGGCAAAAATGTATAAAAATATGAACCCGAATTGCTGGAAATGCAAAGACAAAGAGGGAAGTTTTTTTCATGTATGGTGGCAATGTCCACAGGCAAAGGTCTATTGGAAACAGATACAAGAGTTGTTACAGGAGATAACTAAAGAACGAGTAGATTTGAAACCAGAGCTATTTTTATTAGGCATATTGAATCCAAAGGTGAAAAGACGAACTCGATACATCACTGTACATATAATAACAGCGGCACGCATTGTATATGCCCAATACTGGAAACAAGAGAATCTACCACCAAATGATAAGATTATTCAAAAAATATTAGAATGCGCTGAAATGTGTATGCTTACATTAGAAATTAAGGACAAGGAGACAACAGATTACTATGAGATATGGAACCAATGTTATGTTTGGTTAGATCAGAGAATAAAAGAGAAGGACATAAAAGGGTAAGAAACTATGTAACAAATGTAAATAAATGTAAAAATAGATGACACAGTACTGTTAAGGAAAATAATAATAATAATAACAAATAAATGTATTTTGTTTTGTTTTTATGTAATGTGAAAAAGGAAAATAAAGTTTGAAAAAAAAAAAAGAATATTTTTATGGCATTCTCTCTCTCCTCACTGGGGCTGACCTGGATGTTTGTCATGGAATCTGTGCACTAAACTAGCAGCCTTCACATCTGTTGCAGCCACCCATTCTGCAACGGCTAAGTGATAGCCCCTGCATAATATCAAATATTGCAGTTTCCCCCTATGGTACTGGAAGTCTAGAATCTCCTTGATTTCATAGTGCTCCTCTCCTTTGACTAGGATAAGAGGGGGAGGCTTCTCCATAGCAAGTGTTAATTCCAAGCTACAGAAAGGCTTCAACAGACTGCAGTGAAATACTGAGTGCATTCACGTGAGGCTTTTTGGAAGCTGCAGCTCTACAGTAACTGGATTTATGATCCAGATAATCTGGAAGGATCCTATGTACTTTGGGCCCAGCTTCTTACAAGGCTGCCTCAGGTTAAGGAACTTGGTAGACAGGTATACTTTATCCCCCACCTTGAACTCCCCCTGTGGGGCTTTTTTCTTGTCCACCTGCCTCTTCTGCATTTCCCTAGCTTTTTGCAATGCCCTGTGCACCACCACCCATGTTTCCTTTAACGTTTCCATCCATTCAGCCAAGGATGCTGAGGACAGCTGTCCCTGTGGATTTCCGGCATGGGCACAAACTCTACTCTGCTAGCTACCCAGAAAGGGGTGATGTCAATGCTGCTAATATCGAATGGTTTTGCCTGACATTATATGTGGATGCAGACATTTACTATTTAACCTGTGTATTACTTTAGAGCCACTATTAGATAGTATGGAGGGGGGGGGAGTGAAGGAATGTGCTTGGGAACTAGTTCGCCATAATAATATTTCAGCAGAGCATCTTCAAAGCTGGATGAAATATGAGGAGATAAAATATAGCGCGTTATGGAACGGGAGGGAAAGTTCACACTTTAAACTAATTGGAGAATGTGAATAATGACTGTCAAATGAGGGAGGGGAATGTGCTCAGATACTGTGGGAAGAAGTAGGAGGGTTCAGATTTTGGCTTCGCTTATGTATGTGCCAGAGCTATGTTGCCATAAAAAGATTCTTAAAGGAAAACAATGCCTCATGTTTCTTTGAAAAGCCTCTTCCTTCGGAACCATAACATCAAGCCAAAATCCAACAAACTTTTCAGACTATTAGGGGTTCCGAACCCCTAGTCACTATTCCTAAAACAAAAGGGATAGCCTGACAAAGATTCGGAGAAAGGAACATCATGGAAGAAGAAGAATTGCCTGAGATCAGCACCCCTGCAACAGCAAGTTCCCCAGAGAGGTGAGCAACAGCTAACAAGCCGGTAGAGAGAGAACCCTCACAAATCCCCCAGCTGGGAGCAAGGCCAAAGAAATTAGGAGAGCTGATCTGGTCTTCAGACTGGGAGAAACCAAGCATGGAATCCGGAGATTTCGTAACAGCCTTTCCATCTTCAAAGACTTCCAAGACGGATGAGTTGGAGCTACAACAAAGGGATCCTCACAGATTACATCCCCCACACCAGTGGAGAACTGCCAAGCCTTCTGCCGCTGAAGACTCGGGTGAGTGGAGATATCCAATTGCCACCCATAGTCAGTCCGTGGAGAATTTGGCAGAGAGATTTGAAACATTAGAAGTGTTTCAAGCGCGGAACAATCCCTGTTGAGAGAGGCCCCCAGCCCCTCCCTCACAGAACAAACAGTTTTCCAATCCCTGGAGCCCCCTGCCAGGGCCTCCAGCCCCACAGAGAGAGGGAAACCCAGCCTGGGCCCCCTGCCTCAATGGGGAGTTTGGCAGCCCCCACAGACAGAGGATCAAAGGCCTCTGAGCGTGCGTCAGCTAATAGAGGCCTTACAGCAGCTTGGGGTGGTGCCAAAGCCAGGAGAGCAAGGGCAAATGGGTCTGCAATTGAGAGAGGCCCAACAACCGTGGAGGGGCCTACAGCAGCAGAGGGCGCCATCACCCCCTGCAGGCCAACAACAGAGAAGACAGCAACTGCCCCCACCTATTCAGCAACCTTTAGAAAACCTCCCATGATTCGAGAGGCCAGCACTGCCAGTATTGCAACCATAGCAGGGTGGAGGACCACAGGCCCCGAACGTGCGACCCCTGGGCACACGACAGCAACCAGGGTGGGGCCAGCCATGACTGGGAGCACCACCCCTACAGTGGAGAGCTCAGCAGCCATTAAATCAGCAATAAGGGTGGGCCCAGCAGCAACAGCCACAGTGGGGCCCACAACAACCTATAATTGGCCCACCCTTCAGAACAACGTTCGATGGGGACTCAGAGAAGCTGATTTTTTTTCCTCAACCAAGTATGTTCTCATTTAAATCGCTGGGCCTATCTCTACCCAGACCCAGGTGCCATGGTAGATGTGATTGCATCCAACCTAGAGGGAGAGGCATCCCAATGGCTAAACAATTTATATAATGAGCAAGCCCCCAAATTAGATAATCCCCACCTCTTCCTCCTCGGGCTGAGGGAAAGATTTGAGGACCCTTCCATTAGCCTTAGAGCAGGAGGACAAATCCACAAAATAAAACAAGCCGGCAGACCTGCTCTAGAGTATGTGCGTGAATTCTGCAAGGTAACCGGTCGAATAGAGGGGTGGCCTGAGCAATCCCTAATCCATCTCTTCATTGAGGGATTAGATGACCACCTCTCCCAGGCCTGCATTATTCGAGCAGTACCTGATCAACTGCACGAGTGGTACCAGACAGCGGTGAAGCTGGACGTTCAACTCACCTGCTATAAGAAGCCTCCCCCACCTGAACCCAAGATAAGACCGGAGCAACCCAGATGACAACCACCACCCCGAAAGCCCCCAACGGCTACGACCACTGAAAGGCCCAGACCACCTGCGGGTCCGCCGATCACATGCTTCCGATGCGGACAGCAGGGACATCGAGCATCAAACTGCCCGGTTCCCTACCCCCAGCAGCAGAGCAGACCGGGACCTGCAGTGAGGAAGAGACCTGGCCAGCAGCCGTCGAGAGAAAAATCCAACGGGATCACACAACAACTGGTTGCCCAAGCTACCTCCCCTACACAGGAGGACACCAGAGCTGAGGCTGGACCCACCCCCACTCTACCCTTTTTTGACAGCGATGACGAAGGAGAAAACGACCCAATGGTGAGTCGACCCATCCCCCCTTTTTCACTGCCTGCAAGGCCAATCAGCCCTAAGTCAGGAGCACAGACAGACTTAAAAGTGCTAGTGGATTCTGGATGCTCCCGATGTATTATTAGCTTGCCCTTTGCCATGAAATTGGGAATACGAGCAAAATCACTCTCCAAGCCAATGAGGTTTGAGCAAGCCGATGGCTCCCTGATGGGAGGAACTTTTGTCACGCAACTAACTGAGCCTCTACACCTAGAAATAGGTGAACACTGGGAGTTCATACGCTTCCTGGTGGCTCCAAAACTGACTGAGGCTGTGATCCTAGGATTAGCCTGGTTGGACAAATGGAAGCCATTTATCTGGTGGGAGAAAGGGATGAGAACTGTGAGACTACCAATAGGGCCAAACACCCCCCCCCTTGATTCAAAAGATGTTGCGGAACACTTTAGGCCACCTAATGAGCGAGCACATATAGCTGCCTCACCATCACCAGACGAATCACTCATCCCCAATGAATACCGGGACTTAGCGGAGGCATTTAGTGAAAATGAATGCGATGTCCTACCCCCTCATAGGCCCAATGACTGTTCTATCGAACTGGTGCCAGGAGCCAAACTCCCATGCCCGAGAATGTATGCTATGTCTCCCCTCGAAATGGAAGAGATGCAGCAATATGTGAATAAAAACCTAAAGAGGGGGTTCATTGAACGGGCCAAATCTACTGTGGGAGCCCCCATGTTATTTAAAGAAAAAAAAGATGGGTCTCTTCGTCTCTGCGTAGACCATAAGGTCTCAACGCTGTAAGTGTGCAAAACAAACACCCCCTCGCCCTCCTACAGGACTTATTAACTCATCTGGCTAAGGGGAGTGTCTTCACTAAGTTAGACCTGAGAGAGGCATATTACCGAGTGAGAATAAAGGAGGGAGATGAGTGGAAGACTGCCTTCAACTGCCCCATGGGGAGCTATCAATTCAAGGTCATGCCATTTGGACTACAGGGGGCCCCAGCCGTATTCATGCAGTTGATTAATGAGGTCCTACATGATCACTTGTACAAAGGGGTTCTGGTGTATCTTGACAATATCCTTATATACAGCACAAATATGATGGATCACATAAAGCTGGTGAGAGAAGTGTTAAAGAAACTACTGAATGCCAAGCTTTATGCCAAATTGTCAAAATGTGAATTTCACCAGACCCGATTAGATTACCTCAGCTACAGAATTTCCAACGAGGGCATTGAGATGGATCCAGCCAAGGTGAAAACTGTAATTGAAAGGCAGCCCCCCAAAACCCGCAAACAGCTCCAGAGCTTTCTAGGTTTTGCCAACTTCTACCGTCAATCCATCCCCTCTTTTGCCAAGATTGCCCTACCCCTTATAGATTTATTCAAAACAGGCAAAAAAGGAGGGAAGCCGCAACCGGGCCAACCACTAGCATGGACTATGAACTGTCAAACAGCTTTTGAGAATTTAAAGAGACTATTTGCTGCTGAATCGGTCCTAAAGCACCCCTGCCCAGGAGAACCCTTTGTAATACAAGCCGATGCCAGCGATGTGGCAGTTGGAGCTGTATTACTTCAAAAGAATAAAAATGGAGTCCTGCAACCCTGCGCCTACACCTCCAAAAAATTTACGGAAAGTGAATGGAGATGGGCAATATGGGAGAAGGAGGCCTTCGCAATTAGATGGGGGCTGTTAAACTGGCGACACTACCTAGAGGGGAGCAAGGTGCCATTTGAAGTATGGACAGATCACAAAAACCTAGAGGCACTGAAAACTCCCCACAAATTGTCCCCAAAGCAAGTACGGTGGGCACAGTACTTTAACCGCTTCAACTTTACTCTAAAGTACATACCAGGGGGAAAAACTTCCTAGCTGATGCGCTATCTAGATTGCCCCAATACAAAAGCGAACGTGAAGAAGTTAATGAGGCGATTATCTCCAATCCACAACCTGTTGCACAAATCATGCCTCGCAGGGTCCCTAATCCGGATGACCCTGGAGCAAAGAAAATAAAATGAGAGCTCCTCACCGATCAATGGTTCAAAGATAATCAAACCTCCTTGACGTGCCGGGATGGTTTGGCTTACAAGGGGGGGAAACTATATTTGCCCAAATCCATCCGTCTAAATGCTCTCAAACACAGCCATGATGTAAAACAGGCTGGACACTTTGGATATCTAAAAACTCTACATCTCACCCGCCGGCAATTTTGGTGGCCGGGACTGAAACGGGATGTGGAAAACTATATGAAGAGTTGTACTGTATGGGCCACAATGAAAAGAATCCTGGGGAAAACCCCTGGGTTACTGCAGCCGGTGGCAGACCCTTCCCAACCCTGGGAAGAAATAGCTATGGACTTTATCGTAGACCTACCTGAAAGTAAAGGAAATACCGTCATCTGGCCTGTAATAGACCTGTTTTTGAAGCAGGCTCATTTCATCGCCTGCAAAGGACTCCCATCTGCCCAACGACTGACTAAATTGTTCCTGAAACATATCTACCAACTGCACGGCGCCCCTAAGCGAATAATCTCAGACAGGGGGGTGCAGTTCACAGCAAAGTTTTGGAGGAGTTTTCTTAAACTAATTGGATCATCTCAAGGCTTATCATCTGCTTTTCATCCAGCCACCAATGGAGCTGCAGAATCCGCTAACAAAATGGTGGAGCAATATCTCAGATGCTACATGTCCTATCAACAGACGAACTGGACTGACCTCCTCCCTTTTGCAGAGGTGGCATACAACAATTCTGTGCACAACAGCACCGGCTACACACCTTTCAGAGTAGCCACAGGCAAAGAGTTCGGTCCAATACCTGAATATCCCCAAGTGCCAACCGCTTCCCAGACACTTGACCAATGGGTAAGGGGATGGGAGGAAGTTTGGAGAAACACAAAAACTGCTTTAAAAAAGACTTTTGAAACTTATAAAAAGCAAACTGACAAAAAGAGGGCTCCCCAAAGAACGTTCCAAGTTGGGGAAAAGGTTTATCTGTTGACCAAATATTTACGCCTCAAATTACCCAGCAAGAAGTTAGGACTGAAATTCTTAGGGCCTTTTCCTATCGTAAAGGTCATCAATCCGGTCACCGTAAAACTGAAACTCCCTAGACTTTTGGGTAAAATTCACCCTGTCTTCCATAGCAGCTTGTTAAAACCTTATCGGGGCTCCACTTTAAGACCTCCCCCGAAGAAAGCATCCGGGCCCCTCGTAGTTGCAGGGCAGACCCATTATGAAGTGAAACTTATTCTTGATTCTAGAATTTTTAAAGGCAAATTGCCTCTTGTACTGTGGCATTCTAGACAAGACATCAGCCAGGAAGTTCTTCCCCCCAGGAATATATTTGAGAGAGAAGTTAAAATGATTGAAATATTGTGCCCATTGAACCTGTTTGAGGGATAATTTGCATGGGGTTTTTAGCACTTCAGGGTTCTTATGATCAGTCCATACTTCAAAGAGTACTTTGCTACCCTCTAGGAAGTGACACCAGGTTAGCAATGCCCAATGCACATCAAATGCTTCCTTCTCCCATACAGTCCAATGCTGCTCTGTGTCGGTGATTTTTCTAGAGGTATATGCGTACAGTTGCAGTTCCCCCTTGTCATTTTTCTGAAGAAGAAAATGCAGTTCCCTCCAATCTATGTGGCAACTTAGAATGACAAAGATGACTTCAGAAGTTGACACTTTTTCTCAGATAGCCCAGTGCTTTTCAGTATCAGACAGCTTGCAGCATGTGTAGGTGTAAGAATTGCAATTCCCCTTTGGCATTCTTTTGGAGCAGGACTGCCCCTATTGCCACATAACTGGCATCAGCCTGTACTACAAACATGTCATGGCCCCGTCAGAAATCAAGGAGGAGGAGGAGGAGGAGGAGGAGGAGAGGAGGAGGAGAGGAGGAGGAGGAGGAGGAGGAGATGGAGCAGGGGATGGTGCACGGGGCTGGTGCAGTCTCTATGGCTGGAGGAGGAACCATCTGAGAATGAGGACAAGGCAGTCCTAGGACCATTGGGCCTCAGAAGAGTAGGCAGGGAGGAACAGAGAGCTTAGGCTGATCAAGGAAGGGGGAAGGAGACAGAAAGGGTGGGCAGCAGAGCAGAGGAACTCCAGAGCTCCAGAGATGAGCAAATACCTCTGCCCAATTCTTGAGAGTGAAGAATGGAAAGAAGACAGAGTCACTGCAGGGTGACCTGACTACTTGGGAGGAGGGTGCCCCACCCCTCCTCATGAGGTTTACCTGGACTGTAACACTTAAGGAGACACTGGGAGGATGGGCTTTTGCCAGGAACAAGTGTTTTTCTTTGGATTTCACTCCCTCGGCTGTGAAGCTCCTCCCTTCAGACCTGCCTTGCCTTTGATCCTGTTTTGTTTAAGAAGTGCTCTTGGCTTTTTGGTTTGAACTGTGCCTTTGTTTGTGAAGTGTGTTTGTCTTTTGTTCCACTATGCCCTTTAGAAAACTGCTCCTTGTCATGGACTTTTGCCTTGCTCTGAGAACTGCCCTTGCTTTCTGTCTATAATCCTTTCCAAGAGCAATAAAGAACTCTTTGGAGGCCTGCCTAGTCTTGCCTATCTGGGTCATAACAAAATGACTTCTGTGGGTCAGAGTGCTTAAGGACCGGCTCTGCAGTGAACAGCTTTTCAAAAGTAGCTTGACAGTCAAGGGACCAATCCAGGGGTTGGCTGAGTTTTGGTTTTGCCCCCCCTCCTTTTCAGTAGATTGGTAGTCAGCAGGGCTATCTCGGTGAATGTGAGAATGAAAGTTCATGAAGCCTAGGAAGTAAAGTTCATGAAGCCTAGGAAGCTCTTTACCTGCCTCCTGGTTTGCGGGGTCTCCCATTCCAACTGCACTCCCTCATTAGAGATATGGTAGCCCAGATAGTCCAAGCAAGTTTTGTGAAACTCACACTTGGAGAGCGTTGTATAGAGTTGAGCTCTTTGCAGTTTCTTGACTAGCTGTCCTGACTAGCTCACGTGCTCTTCAGGGGTTTCAATGTATATTAATATATTGTCCAAATACACGAAGACCCCTTTGTATAAATGCTCATGCAGGACTTCATTTATTAGTTGCATGACTACAGCAGGAGCCCCCCTGCAGCCCGAAGGGCATTACTCAGAACTGGTAGCAGCCTAGGAGACAATTGAATGCAGTTTTCCACACATCCTCCTCTTTAATCCTCACTCGATAGTATGCCTTCCTCAAATCCAGTTTAGTAAAGATTTTTCCCCTTGCCAAATAGCCCAGCATGTCCTTCATCAGGGGGAAGGGTTACATGTTTTCCACACATACGCCATTTATCCCTCTGTAATCTACACACAGCCTAAGGGACCTGTCCTTCTTTTCCTTGAATAGCACTGGGGCTGTTATTCTTGATTTCACTGGCTCTCACCAAGTTCTTGTCAATGAATGTTCAGAGCTCATCCATTTCTCGGGGGATCATGGAGTACATTTTTGGCTTGGCTCCTAGCAAGATCTCTATTGTGCAGCTGGTGGGTTGGTGAGGTGGCAGCACATCTGATTCCTTCTCGCAGAAAACCTCAGCTAGGTCATGATACTCTGCTGGAATCAGCAGTTCTAACCTATCACCTCCTTTTAGTGTATTTGCAGTTTCAACTTTCACTTTCCTAACCACAGGCACATGGCCAGCTCTCTGCGCTTTCCCTAGCTCTTGCTGGTTAGCAGCTTTTCTCTGCATCTGCCACCTCTCTTTGTTCCAGCTCACAGAAGAGTTCCACTTTTTCCACTATGCCAATCCCAGGACCATGGGTTCAGTCATCCCACAATGAGTCTAATAGTCTCTATCTACACGGGTCCCCGCTTTGAGCTTTACTGGCTCAGTCAGGCAGATTCCTGGCATACCCTCTCTTATCGACCCATCCAGTTGGGAAAACACCATGGGTCACCTTTCCTCAGCTTCAGTCCCAGTCCCTCCACCACCTGGGGGCTGACTATGCACTGGGTGCACACCTAGTCCAGCAGTGCTGTGATGGTTCCCCTCGCCCCTGAGGAAGGCATTACTATCTCGACCCTGGCTGTCATAGGGGTGATGGTGCAACTTACTATCGGGTTATCTTCCTCTTCGCTGTTGCTTTCATAGAAGGCTAGACCCACTTGAGTGGTGGTTGGAGTTCCCTCTTCCTCACTGGACTGGAGAAAGAACTCAATGACCTGTTGCCCTATGTGTGTCATCTCCTTCAGCTTCCTGGGGGGAGGGTCTTCCTTTTGGGCTGACTGGCAGGTGGAGGAGCAGATGCTAGTCATGGTGTGAGGCACTCAGCTGCTTGATGGCCCTCCTTCCCACAGCAGAAACAGGCTCCATGGTTCTGGTGAGGCTTGCCTTCTCTGGCCGGGGTTGCACTGGCTGTCTCTGGGATCCGGCTGTTGTTTGGACATTCTATGGGATTGACTCTCCTGTGCAGCATGCTCTCAGAACTCCATCAGGTTGATCTCTACCTCACTAGCCACTCAGAACCATGCTTGTAGGTTGTGCAGCACCCCTTGGGCTATGCAGTTTTGGTAGAGCTTTCGGTTCAGCCCTTCTTGGAAATAGAAAACCAGTATATGCTTGGGCAAGTCCCTCAAGTGGCTAGCTAGGCTGTGGAAGATGTACTCTATCACTGGCAACTTTCCCTTCTTAAGGGTGTCGATACAGGATTCTGTTCATTGGGATGCCACAGGGTCCTTGAATCACCCATGTAGGATCTGCATGAATGCATCCAGATCATCCAACTCTGGCATCTTGCTATCATGCAGGGACACTAGCTATCCGGTAGCACTGCCTTCCAGGTTGGATGCCACTGTGTGAAGCTCCATGTGGTTCCACATCTGGGCTAAAATATGGGCCAGCTTGTCTGGATCCACATCAAAATGGACCATCAGAGGTTGTTGTCTTACCATGATGTACTCAGATGGTAGGGCTGCTTCTGCCACCGGTGGAAGAGGAGGAAGAACTGCATTTGCTGCTGGGGCCATGGAGACCACTTGCTGTCATGCCAGGGGAGGAGTGGCAGAGCCTGTGGCTGCTGCTTCTTGTGCCAGGGACCCAATCATCCCAGCAGGTGCTAGCACCACTGGCTGCAGGAGGGGACGAGATGGGGTGGCTAGCAATTTCACTGCCCCCGTCCCAGCCACTGCCGCTGAAGCACCCAGTGATACAGCTACTTTGATCTCTAGCCCACTGAATTTTTCCCCCAGTTGCTCCACCAATGGGTTGCAGGTGGCCATTGGAAGCTTCCATTCGATTGGCTCATCCCACTCAACCGGTAGTTTTGCCTTCCACTTGCTCCCTCAGATCACATTGACTCCTGCAGTGATTAGGGGGTCCTCAGCTTCTGCCACCTTCCCACATTTGCTGCCCAGAGAGTCTTTGGTCCCTGGCAGGGGGCATCTCTCAGCTGATCCCTTAAGCTCATTGGCTTCGGCTCCAGCTCCTTGGCTCTCTGTTTGGGATGTGTGTCCACCGGCTGCACCCCCTACCCTTGTCTGCAACACTGCTAGGGCTTCTCAAGCCAAGGTTTCTCCCGACTTCTTCTCCTCTGGCTCCTCCTCCTATTGCCAACATCTCAAGGTTTCTGACCTCCTAGTGGGGTGTTGTAGGCACTATTGTGAAAGCTGACTTAATGTCAACCATCCCATTTGGTACATCCAAAAAAAGAAATTCCTGGCACATAGGAACTACCAAGAGTAAAACTTTATTGAAAGATCCATTTAGGCACAGCAGAAGCAAAGTCAGCTGTGAGGTTTTCCCATGAAAACCAACATAGGTAAAAAAATCCTTTTTACCCCTGAATTGCCCATAATTCATTGTCCACCAATTACAGTCAGTACTTTTGTTTCCTGAAAACAGTCTGTGCCAGCTGGTAGCTTTGAGAACTTGCCCTTGGTGGGCATCTCCTCTCCAGCAGCAGAATGCTCTCATGCATTCCTTAACCTTCCCCCCTCCCTAGGAATTTACTAACTCTCCTGTTTCTGCTTGGCAAACTGCGAGCTGGAAGTTGATGCAGGCAATGATGAAAGCGAGTCAGCTTTGACAGCTTTTTCATTTAGATTTCCACCATTTCCTTAATGGATAGATATCAACATTTTATTAGAATTTCCTATGAAAATGTATATTCATGCAAAAATTATAATGATGTAAGTGTCCTAACCCTAACCCTTTTATTTGTTCATACATTTCGAATGTGAAGAAGGTGCATCGAAGTAGCTTCATGATTTGTGTCCTGATTAGGTTGTTCTGTTCTGTATTGTACTCTTCTAGTTTTCTATCTATTACTGCATATGCTAAGTGGGGTGGGATGGATGTAAATAGGGACACTACATCAAAGGAGACCATGATCTCATCAGGAGCCACACTTAAGCTTTGTAGTTTTGTCAGAAATTGTGTAGATCAGGAGTGTCAAACTGATCTACACGAGAAGCGTGAGGAGGAGATCTGCGAGGGGGGATCCCACCTTCCAGAGGTGGCTGTGGGTGCTGCCGATTCAGCTGAGAGGGTGATTACCACACCAGCCACCCCTCCTCAAAGGGATCTGGGAGGCGCAAATGCTCGCAGGGACCAGAGGGGCAGCACCCCAGTAGGAACAAAAGGCACCCTCTCCAGGCATCAAATTCGATGGAGACCCTCAGCAACTGGAATTTTTCCTCGTCCATGTGCTCACCTATATGCAAGAATATGGGTGAGACATCCCCAATGAGGGGGTTAGGGTGAGAGTAGTCACTCTAGCCCTAGAGGGAGCTGCTGCCTGCTGGATGGTGACCCTCCAGAATGCCAATGCTCTGGAGCTCTGGAATTTCAACCATTTTATGATGGCACTGAGATGGAGGTTCAAAGACCCCCCCCTGGCTGACTGGGAAGCCAGAGACCATATCAAAATGGTGAGACAGGGTCGGTGCCCACTAGCAGAATACACCAAGGTGTTCTGGGACCTAACTTGCTGACTCAACTGGCTGGAAGACATCCTGGTGAGCTGCTTCAAGGACAGGCTGAACAATGACCTGTACAATGCCTGCATTGCCAGAGGAGCCCTGGCTCGCCTCCATGACTGGTGCATCATGGCCAAATAGGCAGATATTGACCAGGCTCGGAACCAGTACCGTTCAGGCAGAGTGTGGAGGTGATCTCCATCAGAGAAGAGAGGAGAGATGACCAAACCCCAGACAGTGCTGCTGGGCTCATCTGCTTGCTTCAAGGGTGGCAAAGAGGGTCACTGGGCAGCTGAGTGCCAGAAGAAAACCCCAGTGAAGAAAGGAGAGTGAATGCTGGCAGGGAAACAGGGGGAGCCTTCGCCACATGTCAAAGGCACAGCTCTAAAGACGCCGAGTTCGTGGAGTTCCATTCCCCTCCAAAACCAGGAGAGGAACTCTGACCCCATCGGAAGATGACCTGGGACTGTCCGACAACAATTACAATGATGACCCCCTGGTAAGTGGGCCGATCGTGCCAGTAACCATGCCCATAGAACTGTTAATCCCAAGCTTGGGAAAGAAAGTGACTCTAAAGGCCCTGCTAGACTTGGGGTGCACCAGATGTTTAATAAGCCCAATTCTAGTAGGAAAATTTGGGGGTCTGCTTGAGGAGACTAAAGGACTCAGTCACTTTTTGCCAACTAGATGGGTCACTTGCCAGGGGCGTCACAGCCACTTTTGCCACCAAACCCCTCAACCTAATCATGGGTAGCCACTCCGAGACTCTGACTTTTATCGTGGCACCTGGGATGGAATGGTCCCTGGTCCTAGGACTGACCTGGCTCAAAAAATGGAATCCACAGTTCTAGAACAGTACCTGAGATGCTTTATTAACTATCAACAAGATAACTGGACTGACCTCTTACCTTTTGCTGAGGCTGCTTATAACAATGTTATACACACTAGCACTGGCTTCACCCCTTTCAGAGTTGCTACCGGGCAAGACTTTAACCCAATGCCCGAGCTATCAGCCAATGAGCCCACCATTCCTTCATTGAAGGAATGGATTGACCAACTGAAAAATACCTGGCCAGTTGTTCACAAAGCCCTAGATGAAGCCAGAGCAACCTACAAGGCACAAGCTGACAAGAAAAGAGTGCAACCTAAACCATTCCTCATTGGAGATCGAGTCTGTCTATCTACACAATATCTCCAGTCCCTACAACCCACAAAGAAGTTAGGCCCAAAATTTGTGGGACCTTTCCCCATCACATGCATCATAAACCCTGTCACAGTAGAATTAGAGCTACCAAAAATTTTAAGACATGTCCTGCCTGTGTTTCATTGCAGCCTTCTAAAACCTGAAGTAACCTCGTTTTTATGGCCAGTGTCCCCCCTCCCAAGGCCACAACCCATCGTGGTAGAAGATGAGCAACATTTTGAAATTAAAGAGATCCTTGATTCTCGTAAACACCATGGAACAATGCAATACCTCGTAGCATGGAAAGACCTCCCCGTATCACAAAATGAGTGGATTCACAAGAAACATGTCAAAGCCTCTAGACTGCTCAAACTATTCCATGTTCTTTACCTAGATAAACCTAACTAACTGTGTTATTTTGCTCTCTCCCCTTTATTATTTTCATCTGCTCCATGTGATCTTCTCCTTCTTTTAGGGGGTAGTATGTCAGGTCCCTATAGATCCCTGTTGGGACATTGCCATTCTGATGGGAGGGGGGAACCTATGGAGCTCTCTTGTGCTGTGCTGTGCTTAGCTTTGCTTTGTTTACTTTGTTTCTCTCTGCTTTGATGTGTTTTCCTGGGGAACAGTAGGGGGAAAGGGATGTGCCTGGGGCCACCTGTTTTATCTCCAAGCCTGGCAAGCTGGGGAAGATGCCTGGAAATGAGATCATATCACCTTTGCCATCCAGAGTTTTCACAACACTTCACCCCTCTGGATTGGTTCCCTATGGACTGGGCAGTTGGGAGAGGTGTTGAGCAACTGGATGTAACCTAACATTTTGAGTGGGAACTTCATATCCTGCCTGCTGTTCGTGCTTTCAGTATCTCTCAATAAAATTTCCTTTTGAAATGCTGCCAGTTTCACGAGTTCTGCTTTCTTGAGGGAATCAGCTGAGGCAGGGCCTTACACATACAATGGCATTATTTGATCAGCTCAGCTTTATCTGGTGCACAATGTCTGTCAGATGCCTATCTTCACTTTCTTTGAAGCTCATTAGCAACTGCCATAACCAAGGGGGAGGGGGCATTTGTGAGGGGAAGAGTGCTGGGGGTGTGAAAGAATGCTGTGGGAATTTGGGGAGTATGGACACTAACAGGAACCAGAGGTGTCAAACTGAGCCATCTTCCTGCTTTCAAGGATACCAGCCCTGGGAAAGGAATTTACAATGGCGCCTGAGGCACCAGATTCTCAAAACATCAGAACAGAGCCTGATTGGACTATTCTCACTGGGGGGGGGATTTTTTGGACATTGGGGATTGCTTTCACTATATGATTTTCGTGTGGTTTTTCTTTAGAGCTTGCCTCACTTGTGCTGCACCCAGCATCTCTAGTAAAAGTACCTTTTCTCTAGCACTATGGAATCAAGAGTCGTTCTTTCCTAGGGAGCAGGCTGTGGCCAGTCTGACAGTAGGCAAGCTCTGCTGTAACAGTCAACCAGGAGACCAATGTCTACCGAGGGGACTGAGCAAAAAATGACAAGCCACAAAAGTGGCTTGGAAGAGGCTGGAGCTCATGCCCTCTCTTGCCAAGCCACATCACCCAAAAGAGGAACTCGAATGTCTGGGAAATGTGACTACAAGGGCCCCCTGCAGTATTCATGCAGTTGATAAACAAAGTTCTGTATAAACACCTGTACAAAGGAGTGCTGGTGTATCTAGATGACATTCTAATTTACACCGAAACAAGAGACAAGCATATGAAGCTTGTGTGAGCAGTGCTGAAAAAATTATGGGTAGCCGAACTGTATGCTAAACTGTCAAAGTGTGAGTTCTACCAAGACAAAATTGAATACCTAGGATATTGGATCTTGCTTAAGGGAGTGGAAAGGTACCCAGAGAAAGTCAAAGCAGTGCTAGAGTGGGTCCTCCCTCGTACGAGAAGCAATTTCAAAGCTTCCTGGGATTTGCAAACTTTATTGGCAATTTATTCCCTCATTTGTGCAAATTGCCCTACCTGTCATGAATTTATTAAAGACAAAAAGGGAGGAAAAGCCCAAACCTAGCCAACCCTTGAAGTGGACTATGGAATGTCAGGCAGCCTTTGAAAAGCTGAAGCGACTGTTCGCAGTAGAGCCCGTGCTAAGGCACCCAAACCCAGATGCTCCCTTTGTCATCCAAGTGGATGCTAGTAATGTAGCCATAGGGGCAGTATTGCTGCAAGAGAACCCCCAGGGAATCCTTCAACCCTGTGCCTATACCTCCAAAAAACTAACTGACACAGAACGGAGGTGGGTAGTATGGGAGAAAGAGGCTTATGCTGTTCGATGAGTACTGCTCACCTGGCAACACTTCCTGGAGGGCTCTAAACACCCATTTGAGGTATGGACAGATTATAAAAACTTGGAAGCTTTAAAAATCCCACAGAAACTGTTCCCTAAGCAAGTCCGCTGGGTGCAATATTTTAACCACTTTAACTTCACCCTGCGCTACATTCTAGGGGAAAAAACTTCTTAGTTGATGCCCTGTCTTGTCTATCACAGTACAACAGTGCCAGACCCAAAATCATCCAGCCAGTCATTCCGTCAAACCAATTGACAATGACTGTTATAATGAGAGGCCAGGGAAAAGCTGAACAGGACATCCCCTGAGAAATACTGGACAAATGAGAACTGCCTTAAAAAATGATGAATGCTTAATAGCTCACAAAGATGAGTGCACCTTGAGGGATGGACTGGGTTGGGGCAAAGCTATACATTCCTGCCCCCATGCACACGACTGTTTGCAGAGTTGTCATGATTCAAAAGTGGCAGGGCATTTGGCTTTGTAAAGACCCTGCATTTGATCAAGCAGCAGTTTTGGTGGCCACCCCTCAAAAAAGACATTGAGAGCTATGTGGCCAGCTGCCCAGTGTATGCTTTGGCAAAAAGGTGACCAGGGAAACCCATGAGATTACAACAACCGGTGGCGAACCCTCATTCACCTTGGAAAGAAATTTCTGTAGACTTTACAGTAGAATTGCCTAAGAGTGTAGGGAGCACTGTAATTTGAGTATTCAAGGACTTATTCTTAAACAAATCCATTTCATCTCATGTCCCAAAATCCCATCAGACCGCACCTTAGCTAAACTATTTGTACAACATGTCTACTGGCTGCATGGGGTCCCTGACTGCATCATCTCAGACTGGGGGGGGGGGAGACAATTCACTTCACAGTTTTGGCATGAGTTTTTGAAATTAATGGGCACCACCCAGGGCTTAAGCTCCTCCCATCACCCCTAAATGAATGGGTGTGTGTGTGGAGAGATCCAACTCAGTGCTGGAACAGTATCTCAGATGCTACATTAATTATCAACAAAACAACTGGACCTGTCAGATCCCCTCTATTTTGCCTTTTTGGGACTTCACTATTCTTATGGAAGGGAGGAGGTTTCACTTGCTTGTGAGGGGGCAGCACTAGCAGATGTATTTCCTTTACTTTGTTCTCTCCATCTTTAATGTATCCTTTTTGTTGTGAAGAAGGGGGAGGAATGTCCAAGGGCCATCTGCCTTATCTCTGCTCCATTGTAAAGATAAGGCTACACCTAGGAACCGTCACTTATCACTCGGATTCCCATAACCACACCTGTGGATTGGCTGGAAATGAATTAGACAGTTGGGCTCTAGGGAGTGGTTTGAAAAGGGATGTTTTAATGTAGTGTTCCATGTGGGAATTCTTTAGATCTTGCCTTGCCTTTCTACTTTCATTGATTCTCAATAAAAGTTCCTGTTTGAAACAACGCTTGTTTCAAGAATTCTGCTTTCTTGGGAGCACTAGCTAAGGCAGGAACTTACATTAGGCAAGATCTGCAAAGTGGTCAACCCAGAGAAGTGTCTGCCCTACTGTGGGGACCGTGCATGCTATGTCGCTTCATAGCAGTGAGCAGGATGAGTCCGAGTGCTGGGAAGAGTCTGCCACCAAGACTCACCCCAAAGAGAGTTCCTCCAGATGGATGGAGGAGACAGCTGCCATGGAGGAATCCACGAGGCCAAGGTGGTTGGTTGGCATGGTGAAAAAGGAAGACTGGGACAGAAGGGCCCAATGGATAACCTTCACCCGAGGCAGCTGGAAACCAGGATGGAGATGTGAAATGGAGCTGCTCTGTGATGAAGAAATTGAAGGGGAGCAGGACCCAGCCAACCAGATCCTGAAATGGGCAATGCACTTCATTGTTGAAGCTTTTCAAGACCTGAAGGCAAAATCCGAGTGGCACAGAGGAAGAGGTGAGGACTGGCTCAAGGAAGCCATGGGCAGCAAGAGCGAGTCGGCAACCACTGATGGAGCTACGAGGGCAGCTGGCTCTACTGAAACAGTGGTGACTACCCTAGCCACCTCCCAGCAGGCCAGACCCCTAGGGGCAGGTGCTCCCCAAGCAGTCAGGGAGAGAGCCCCACAGCCGGAATCTGAGTCAAAACTGGTTCCCCTTGGGATGAAATTCGACAGAGACCCTCAGCAATTGGGGTTTTTCCTCACTCACATTCTCATCTACATGCAAGTGTATGGAAGGACCTTCCCCAGTGAGGAGGCTAGAGTCAGGGTCGTCACCCTGGACCTGGAAGACACTGCGGCCCGTAAGATGGTGACCCTGCACAACTCCAACACCCCGGAACTCCAGAATTTCAACCACTTCATGTCGGCCCTGAGGAGCCATTCCGAGGACCATCTAGCCAATCTGAAGGTGCGGGACCGCATAAAGATGGTGAGGCAGGGACGCCGCCCTGTAGCCAAATACACAGAGGAATTCTGGGACCTGGGGTGCCGCCTCAACTGGCCTGAGGACATCTTAATGAGCTGCTTCCAAGATGGGCTCAACGATGACCTCTATAATGCCTGCACCCTAATCCTAACCCTGGTTCACCTACATGACTGGTGCATCCTGACTGAAGAAGCATAGATTGACCAGAATGGCAATCCATACCAGTTGGGCAAAGTTTGGAAGAGCTCTCCACTGGAAAAGAAAGGGGAGGCAGCTAAGCCTGGGGCAGCTCAACCATGCTCCACTGCCTACTTCAAATGTGGCAAGGAAGGCCATTATGTGCTGGAATGCTGCATGAAAACCCCAGCCAAGAAGGGAGACCGACTGTCCGGAGGGAGGCCGATGAAACCAACTCAACACCCATAGGATGCAACCCTGAAGTTCGTGAGTTCCACCCAACCCCAAAATCAGGAGGGGGAACTCTGACCCCACAGGGAGATGAACCAGGGACACCTGAAAGCAACTATGATGATGACCCCTTGGTAAGTGGGCTGATCGCACCAATCACAATGCCCATAAAACTGTTAATCTTGGGCAAGGAAGAAAAGGGGCCCTAAACGCCCTACTAGACTTGGGCTGCACCCCATGCCTAATTAGCCCAACCTTGGTAGGGAAACTAGGGTTTTGTCTGAGGAGGCTAAAGAACCCCATCACATTCTGCCAATTCGATGGGTCCATCTCAGGGGGTGTCCCAGCCAGCTTCGCCACCAAACCCCTGGGTCTTATCATGGGGAGCCACTCCAAGACTTTAACCTTTATAGTGGCATCTGGTATGGATTGGCCCCTTGTTATGGGGCTGACGTAGTTGAAAAAATGGAACCCGTGGGTAGATTGGCAGGAAAGGAGCTTGAGATTCCCAAAAGAGTGGAAGCCCCCACCTGAGAGATGAAAGGGCGAGAAGGGGAAGCCAGACCAAGAAATGGCAGCGACAGCAAGAGGCAAGGGGTTAAAAGGCGTACCCAGGGAATACCATGATTTAGCTGAGGTATTCAGTGAGATGGGTTCGGATGAACTCCCTCCTCACTGGCCCATGGTCTGTGCCATTGAGATTGTCCCTGGAGCCAAATTCCCAAAGCCCAAAATATACTCCATGATGCCCAGAGAACTTGATGAGCTGCGGCAGTTTATACTGTAGATAAGAACCTGGCCCGGGGTTTCATGCAGCCAGCGAGACTCCAAGTGGCAGCCCCCATATTGTTCCGGAAAAAGGAAGATGGGTTTCTTCATCTCTGTATGGATTATAGAGGTCTTAATACATGGAAAATGTGTACCCTTTGCCCTCATCAAAGACATGCTGGCCCACCTCACCAAGGGAAAAGTGTTTTCTAAACTGGACTTGTGAGAGGCATATTACCGGGTTAGGATCAAATAGGGAGATGAGTGGAAGACGGCTTTCAACTGTCCCCTTGGTTGCTTCCAATTTAAAGTGCTCTCCTTTGGGTTGCAGGGAGCCCCTGCTGTGTTCGTGCAGCTGATAAATGAGGTGCTACATGAGCACCTATATATAGGAGTTTTGGTGTACTTGGACGATAATTTACACTGAAATGAAAACTGAACATGTGAGATTGGTCAGAGCAGTGTTAAACAAGCTCTGTATGCTACAAGCTGTATGCTAAACTCTCCAAATGCAAATTCTACCAAGAAAAAATTGACTATCTAGGCTACTGGATCTCGCATGAGGGAGTGGAAATGGACTCAGAGAAGGTTCATGCTGTTTTAGAATGGGAAGCCCTGTGCACCAGGAAACAATTGCAAAGTTTACTGGGCTTTGCCAACTTCTATAGACAATTTATCCCCTTTTTCACACAAATCGCCCTCCCCATCACAAATTTACTGAAGACAAAAGGGGTGGGGGATAAGCCGAAGCCCAGCCAGCCATTAAAGTGGACCACGGAATGTCAAGCCACTTTCAAAAAACTAAAGAGACTTTTTTCCGTGGAGCCGGTATTGAGACACCCTGACCCAGAGAAACCATTTGTCATTCAGGCCGATGCTAGCGATGTAGCCATAGGTGTCGTCCTACTCCAAGAAAACAAAAAAGGGCAACTACAGCCCTGCATGTACACCTCCTAGAAATTAACTGAGACAGAACAATGCTGGATGAAATGGAAAAAGCAGGTTTACGCTGTGAAATGGGCTCTTCTCACATGAAGACATTTCTTAGAAGAGAGTAAAATACTTTTCCAGGTTTGGACTGACCACAAAAATATGGAAGCACTGAAGACCCCAAGAAAGCTGTCCCCTAAGCAGGCATGGTGGGCCCAACACTTCTAGCACTTCAATTTTATGCTCCGCTATTTGCCAGGGGGAAGGAACTTTCTAACAGACACTTTGTCGAGACTGCCACAATACAACATCTTAAAAACAAAAGTAGTTAGACCTATGCACCCTAAGCAGCAGCTAGCAGCACCAGTAACTATGAGGACACAATCAAAAAGCACCCCATCACTAGATACCACTGCTGCATCAAAGTTTAAACAAGCCTTAGAGCAAGATGACTGGTTCCTCAGTCACAAAAACCTCTGTTTGATGCAAGAGGGACTGGCCTGGGTAGGGGATAAGGTATACGTCCCAGCTAGCTAGAGACTAAAGACTATGCAAACCTGCCATGATTCAAAGGTGACTGGGCACTTTGGATTTGTAAAAACCCTATACCTACTGAAGAGACAGTTTTGATGGTCCTCCATCAAAAAGGATGTGGAGAGTTATGTGGCCAGCTGTCCCACCTGCACAGCAGCGAAACGAAGGCAGGGGAAAATGCCTGGCCTGTTGCAGCCGGTCACAAGCCCTTCAGCACCCTGGAAAGAGATCTCTATAGACTTTATTGTGGAATTGCCCAAAAGTGCGGGAAATACCATTATTTAGGTGATGACTGACCTATTTTCCAAGCAGGTCCATTTCATCCCATGTCAGAAGATTCCGACTGCCAAAGCTCTAGCAAAACTATTCTTGCACCATGTCTATTGTCTGCATGGGGCCCCACAATGTATAATTTTGGACAGGGGAGTCCAATTCACCTCCATGTTCTGGAGGGTCTTTTTGGACTACTTGGGGATGGACCAGGGCCTGAGTTCTAGTAATCACCCCCAAACAAATGATGGGACAGAACAAACGAACTCAGTTCTGGAGCAGTACCTGCGATGCTTTATCAGCTACCAGCAAGACAATTGGACCAACCTTCTACCATTTGCAGAAGTGGCATACAACAACACTGTTCACTCCAGCACTCATCATGCTGCCGAGTGCTTAGCCCCTGCCCCCCCAAGCAAGAGCCCTACCAGTTTCGACCGCTAAGCCAAGAAAACCACCGCCATGAGCAGGACGGGAGAAGTCTAATTGGGCCAAACAGGAGCAAGCTGTCCAAATCTCCTCTTCACCCTAGGGAGAAGCAAGAGCCCCACCTGAGCACCTGCCCCTACCAGCGCCTTATGATAGCGATGAGGATTGTGAAAATGACCCAATGGTAGATCAACCCATCCCACCTTTCGCTATTCCCATCAAGATTATAGTGCCAAAGACAGGGGCCCAAACAGATTTAGACATTTATTTTTAATAATATTTTTACCGTTGTAATTCCTCTTTAGCCAAGGCTTCTGGTGTTTAATTGTTTGTGATATTTTTCTTGTGTTTTCTTTTATTGCACTTGTATTTTGGTCTGTGACCGTAAATTATAAATAAAAAATAAAATAAAATAATATTTTTTATTAATTTTCTAATTTTACATTTAAGTATTTAAAAAGCAACGTGGTGGCTGGGTTAATCAATAGTTCAGTAACATACAAAAATCTTTAGTACAAATCTCAAACTACAACCTCAAATATTTCCTCTCTTTTTCCCTTAATATCTACTATCTCATATTTAAGCTAATTCAGTTCTTATTATATCAACTAAATAAAAACATCATTATTACATTTATCAATAAATTTTTAGCTTATTCATATCTTAATTACTTTTACATTCAATCTTTACATTCAATCAATGTCCTGCTTCCCAATTTTTACTTTCCCATCAATATTCAAATTTAACATTTGATATTTATAATTTCCAGGTTTTAGGTAACCAAAGTTTCCTTTATCTCAATTTATAATAAAATCTAATATTCAAAATACCTATCCACTAAATATCTAAGATTAAAATTAGGGACCTAAGTTCCTCGGTCCTTTCCCCATAGTCAGAATTATAAATCCTGTTACAGTTCAGTTGCAACTCCCAAAACCATTAGGGAAAGTTCACCCCATTTTCCATTGCAGTTTGTTGAAATCAGTCACAGAATCATCCTTGTGGCCAATTCCCAAAAAAGCACCCAGCTCCATTCTAGTAGAGGGGGAAACACATTATGAGATAAAACGTATTCTTGACTCTAGATTGTATAAAGGAAAATTACAATATTTAGTTCAGTGGAAGGGCTATCCCTTATCTGAAGCTACCTGGATAAAAAAATACAGACATAAAAGTAGACAGATTGATTCAGAGATTTTATAACAAACATCCACAGAAACCCAGGGGGGATTCTTAACTTGCATTTTTGTTTTGTTTACAGGACTTGCTTTCTTCCTAGGGGGTCTGACTGTCAACTCTACAACAAACCTGTCTGCAGCCATTTTTGCTCATTCTAGGTTGCCACAAGAATGGGAAGGGGTGCAGAGAATTTCTACCAGTCTAAACATTTTACTGTCCCGTGGGAACTAAGGTCATTTCTGTCAGTTAGATGGGGATGTGAGCATTTGATTAGAAATCCCGCCAAACTCTTCTATTGGGGAATGTAGCTGATTGCATAGCACTGGGGTAGGAAGTTAACTTTGTAATATTGTTGCTTTCTGAAGGGAATTTCAGACTTGGTTTCACTTTTGACCGTGCCGATACTATGTAACCAATAAACATGTTTTTTGAGGAAATCTCAAGCCTCAGAGTTCTGATTTATTTGGTCTTGTCTATCGGAATCATGACAATATGCTTTTCATGTGGTTTTTCTTTAGAGCTTGCCTTGCTCATGCTACACTCAGCATCTCTAGTAAAAGTACCTTTTTCCTAATATCTATGGATCATGGCTCATTCTTTCCTAGGGAACAGGCTGTGGCCAGTCTGGCAATGTCATTCATTCTCATGGATGCACAGGCATGAATCAAAAATCAAAATTACATGTGTTAATGTTTACGTCTTCCTCTTCTTTTCTGGAAGGGAAAGGGGAGATTTGACAGCCCAAAGGAGATATAGGCAAAGCAGAAAGTGGCCATGCCCATTTTTATATATATATACACTTATGATTTTTTGGGCATTATCCACTCTCTCCCATCACATTCAGTCTCTACTTTGCTACGTTCATTGCAGCCAACCCAAAGTTAGCAGTTAGGGGGATGTAGTAGAGGTGTACAATCCAAGTTAGCAGTAACAGAAGAAGAGTTGTACAAAAAATCCATGCATTCACAGCTGATGAAGAGTTGTGGATAACAGTTGGCTCACTCTTATTTTATAGCTCTGTGACGCCAAGTGATTGAATCAAAAGTAATGGGAAACCAATAATGCATTAACAATTTTAATCCGATAAATCAGATTATGTGTTAAATTAATATCTCTTTAAGAAGGAAAAGATACTCTCACATAAAAAGATACTTTTAACTCCCAGTGCCTATATGGACATATTTCTAAAGTTTTCTTGACAATAATATGGAAATGGTTTGCCATTGCTTTCTCCCAAGATATTTTTCTATATCTCAGATAAAATCAAGAGTGATTTCATGATCATCTTCCATCTAAGAATTCTGCTTAGTTTTTCTGAAAACAGCCAAGTTTAGCAGAGTAATGCCACCAACCAGTATATAGCTGGAGAGATTTCTCTTCTCTTCTCTTCTCTTCTCTTCTCTTCTCTTCTCTTCTCTTCTCTTCTCTTCTCTTCTCTTCTCTTCTCTTCTCTTCTCTTCTCTCCTCTCCTCTCCTCTCCTCTCCTCTCCTCTCCTCTCCTCGTGTTGTATTTTACAAAGAGTCATATAAAAGACTGAGATGAAATAAGCAGGGAAGTTCTGGAGGCATTGTTTCAAGGATACCACAAATCTAAGGGTTGCTTGCTACTTGGAGGTAGAATGTATGTGATTATATATGATATTAGAAAAGACAAAATGTGCTCAACTCTTTCAACATGGAAGTTTCTCTGGCTTTGAATAAAAGACCATTTTCTAAAAAAGGGATTTATGTGCTTCTTTCATTTTTGTCTTCAGTAGAATTCAGTGTATATAGAACAATTTACATATGATGGTAATCTCCTGTCTTGGTAGTTATAGTTATAACCAGTAGCCAGCACGGGTTGTTAAAAACAGATCATGCCAAACCAATCTTATTTCATTCTTTGACAAAGTGACTAAACTAATAGACCAGCGAAATACTGTGGACGTAGTATACTTAGATTTCAGTAAGGCATTTGATAAAGTAGACCACAACCTACTCCTTGGTAAGCTAGAAAAAGGTGGAATAGACAACATCACCACCAGATGGATCTGTAGCTGGCTGGCAAACCGTACTCAACAAGTATTCCTCAACGGCACTACATCTACATGGAGAGAAGGAAGCAGTAGGGTACCACAAGATTCCGTCTTAGGCCCAGTACTCTTCAATATCTTCATCAATGACTTAGATGAGGGAATAGAAGGGGAACTCATCAAATTTGCAGATGACACCAAACTGGCAGGAATAGCCAACACCCCAGAAGACAAACTCAGGATCAAAAAAGATCTTTACAAACTTGAACAATGGGCCCTATCCAACAAATTGAGTTTCAATGTGGAAAAAAGCAAAGTTTTACATTTAGGCAGGAAAAGTCAAAGGTATAAGTACAGATTGAGTGAGACCTGGCTTAAGAAACAGTAACTGTGAGAGGGACCTTGGAGTCCTAGTGGACAATTACTTAACCATGAGCCAGCAGTATGCAGCAGCAGCCAAAAAAGCTAATACCATACTACAAAAAAGATGTTCAGACTTTGGAAAAAGTTCAGAGAAGAGCAACTAAGATGATCAAAGGCCTGGAGACTAAAACATATGAAGAACGGCTGCAGTACTTGGGTTTGGCTAGTCTAAAGAAAAGAAGAAATAGGTGAGACATGATAGCAGTATTCCAGTATTTGAGGGACTTCCACAAAGAAGAGGGGGTCATGTTATTCACCAAAGCACCAGAGGGCAGGACAAGAAACAATGGTTGGAAACTGATCAAAGAGAGAAGCAACCTGGAATTAAGGAGAAACTTCCTGACAGTGAGGACAATTAACCAGTGGAATAGCTTGCCCCCAGAAATTGTGGGCGCTCCATCACTGGAGATTTTTAAAAAGAGGCTAGACAGTCATTTGTCTGAGATGGTATAGATTCTCCTGCTTGAGCAGGGGGCTGGACTAGAAAGCCTCCAAGATCCCTTCCAGCTCTATTCTATTCTATTCTATTCTATTCTATTCTATTCTATTCTATTCTATTCTATTCTATTCTATTCTATTCTATTCTATTCTATTCTATTCTATTCTATTCCATTCCATTCCATTCCATTCCATTCCATTCCATTCCATTCCATTCCATTCCATTCTATTCTATTCTATTCTATTCTATTCTATTCTATTCTATTCTATTCTATTCTATTCTATTCTAGTTTACAAATTTAGACTGGTCTAGTCTCCTAAGATTATATGGAACATTCTTCTTGTCTCTAGTCCTAAACAGCTCATTGTAAGTTCCCTGACCTTCTGAAATGACAATTCATGTGGAGTTTTACAATTGCATTTATTTTATGAGTGAGCAGTTTGGGAGGAAAGGTATATACCTTCAGATAAGATGCTGCAAAGTTGTAATGGAAAATCATTCCAATATTACAATATTTGATGATTTGGCTACATGTGTTTGGCTCATTTTATTCTACTTTGCTGCAGCAAAGGAAATCTGTCTTTAAAAAAACATAGCTATTAAAGCCTTGATCTTGGTAATTATTTTTTTCTATTCTTATTAAATTTGTGTTAGAATAATTACCTGCAGTAACTATATGTTACATAGGCTTCAGCCATAGGATTGATTTGTTCTATAGCACCTATGTCTGCTACATTGCCTGAATAAATAATGTGAGATCTAAGTAGAGATTTAATGTAACTTAATGAACATTAATAAAAGTCAAGCTCAGTGTTGAGGTCTTCATGATCCATGATTACTGAAGCAGTTTTTACTGCTTTCTTCCATGGATAGGCAATCTGTGAGGTTCTGATATTGCTGGCCTTCAATTCTCAACATTTCTTTAGGAAGCATGTTTTATTGTGAGGTGTGCTACGTAACATCTGGTGGACCAGTTTGCTTACATAGTGTGCTTGTAAGTTGATTTGGAAAAAAAACCCCTCTTTAGCATTTAAGTATTGCATTGTTATAGCTTTTTTAAGAACCAGTTTGGTCTAGTCGATAAGACATCAAGCTAGAAAGCAGAAGACCATGAATTCATGTCTCTCTTAGCCATGAAAGCCAACTGGGTGACTTTAGGCTAGTCATTCTCTCTCAGCCGAACCCAGCTCACAGGGTTGTTGTTGTGGGGAAAAGAGGAGTAGGAAGAAGTACTAGGTATGTTCGCCATTTTGAGTTATTTGTAAAAATAATAAAGACAGGATATAAATAATAAAATAAAATCCAAATATTTACTTGTTTTAATGTTTTAGTAATCCACCTAATCAGAAACCAGAATGTAGAGAGAGACAGCATTCCAAAAAGTAGGAATGATGCTAAGACAAAAGCTAAATTTTATTTTATTTATATTTAAATTAATTTTAATTTATATTTAGTATAATTGTTCTGCCACCCCATATTTATGAATTTTCTTTTTCTGTTACATCCAAAATTATAATATGGTAACTATTTTTGAAAGTCTTGTCAATACTTTTCCCATGACTAATCTGCCTCTGGGGAATCAAACTGAGAACAAGACGAGCTCTAGGCTAGCTATTCTCCATCATGTTTCATCCTTTTTTATTAGAATACATGCCAGATGTTGAAAATGTTTTTGTCATTGCAAAATCTGGAATTTCTATTTGTTTTGAGTTTATTAATATCAAAACATTGCAACTGTATTACTTATATCATCTGGAAGTATAATGCTGCAGAAGAAGAAAAATGGTTGAGATTTTAGCAGTAGTCACTTGCATCATTACTATAGTCTATTTTTGAATATGTAAGGAAGACATGGAGATTTCTTTTATATTTGTTCACCAAAAAGAAACATATATAGAGCACAATATGACTTATCTGGATACCATTGATGCATGGGCTAAAGACATTTTTATAAAAACTTTATGACATTTGGAGAAATCAGTGCTTTACTCTCCCCACACTCCATCCCACATATGATAAAATGCATACACCTGTAAACATAATGAAGCTTACGTTTATTGAATTGGCACCCCTTTTCACATTCAAATTATATGCAATATACTTTTGCATTAAGATGGGGAAAAAGTAGTGAGACAAACCCCAGTAAACTCAATTCTCTTTACACCTTTTTTTAAAAAAAAACACCATGAATTAATACTGCCTGAAAAGTCATTGGGAACACCAAGTTGACAAAGTTCTTGAAAATGAATAGGTCAAGATCCTGCGGAACGTTCGGATCCAAACAGACAGACATCTGGCCCACAACATGCTTGACATCACTATTGTGGTGTTGACACTAAGAAGCAGTCACACGCATCTTGTGAGCAGAAGCTGACGACCTCTGTCGTGTTTATTGCTTTTATATTATTTGTTACAGACACAAGCTTTCTTAATCATTAGATGTTTGACATTTGCTGATTCATGGAATACTTCTTTCATCTAACCAATTACTTTCTAGTTACATATTATAAGGTAAACAACTAGATAAGGAACAATGACAGGAAGATAGAAGAAGGAACTAAGCCTGTTATCTATTTCAGTAGGTAAGGCATTAAGTCAAAAGGGGGTGACCTTTAGGCTGCTTTATTGGAGCAAAGGGTATAGAATTATGAGATGTGTGGGGGTGCTGAATACGGCAGTGTGCTGCACGTATGCAACCCCTACATCTCACTCTTTTCTATTTTATTAGTAAGGGCATTATAAGTTAAAGTAGTTAGTGGGTGTAATTGGGGAACATACATCTTTGCATTTATTTATATACAGCATAAACTTGTTCCTGAGGCAAAGTTGATGTTGGTTTAGTATGGATAATTGCAAGATATCTTTTTAAGTAGAGAGAAAAGACATTGAATTATACAACAACAGCTGATAAGAATAGTAACTATTATAACAAAATATTGAACAATCTGTCCAAGAAGGCCAGTGGGAAGCCATGACCATAGAGCACTCCACCAATTTCCTAAGGTATCAATTTTTAAATCAGAAGCCAATTTATGTAAAACATTAATTTGCTTTTGAATAATGCCAGATTGATCAGAAAGGTTAAAACAACACATTCCTTCGAGTGCTTCACATCCCAGATGTTGTCGGAGCAACAGATAATCAATTGCAGCACGATTTTGTAAAATAGCTTTACGAAGTTCTATTAGCTCTTGATTAATGGCAGATAAAGCTAGGGAGGTTGCATTTATGGTTTTTGCTAAATTACATGCAAGAGAATTTAAATTTACATGAGCTCGAAGAGCAAGTGCTGGTACTCCTACTAATGAAACGGCTAAGGCAATATACTTTGCTTCATTGAGGAGAGTTCTAGAAGAATCACAAGTTTCGTCCAGGACCAAAGCCCTTCTGCGACGTTTTGAACTGGCTATGTTGAGTTCCGTTTTTGTTGGTAAAAATGTGGTGAGTCTACTAAGGCAACATTGTGTCGTACTTACATTGGCAGGAATGTAATTAAATGTCTCTTTCCCACAGGTAAAGAACCATCCTTTTTGTAACCATATATGTGCATAATTAAAAGATACTTCTTGAAAGGAGGTACAATTTAAAATCCCTTGACTGATATGTATACAATGAGGTTTTAGATGAAGTAGTACAATTGACAATTTTTGCACAAGTAAGATTTGTAGGAACAGCTATAACTGGTGTATGCAGAGCAATAGCATCAGAGGGTAACATATAAGAGGCAGGACCCCAGTTTGACATAGTTGCATATTGAAATTCATTGTCTGATAGAAAATTGCTCAAACCAGTATAATTTTTTAAAACTGATACTGGGACACACACAGGTATAAGACAGGTAGATAGTAGATTTTCCATATCATATGATTCAGAAAGACAAAAGTCTTTCACTTGTGTGACATTAGCTAATTGCACCCAAATATTATGCTTCATCCGTGATTCTAAAGTATGAATTGGAAAAGCTTGAGTCCCCACACAGCAATTAAGAAGGAAAGAGAGACAAAGAATGACTAAAGAGTTTGCAGTCAAAACCGCAAATATGGTAGCGCATAAATTCTCTGGTGTAGGTTCTTTCCCTTGTTGCCGAAGAACCTCCTGCGCTTTGGATGTTAGGTTCTTTACCTCGCCCCAGGTCGTTGGATGACTGCGATGGTGAGAGCGAAAGGGACGCTGCGCCGTCTGAAGAGTCACCTTCTTCATTTCCGGGATTGGGTTCGGGACTTGATGCCACGACATCTTTGGCTGGTCGCACACACCGGGCTGGAATCCAGAGAGGACCTGTAGGAGCAAGCACAGCAGCATAGCCTCATCCCCAAGTTAATAAAGGAGCTGGACCTAACCAGGTTTTATCAGGCAATTGCCGATAATATACCAATGGATTAGGGAGCGCAGCTTTCTGCTGAAAGTGACGCTGGTAGGCAGTAGAGTTTTGAAAAGAAATATTCAGCTGATTTAAAGTTATTAGGACTTTATTAACTTGATGAGTTATCCATGCCAAATTAGGTACCCTTGATCCCTCCTTTTTTAATTGTTTAAGTAAACAATCTTTAAATGAACGATTGGCTCGTTCAACAATAGCTTGGCCAGTAGAATTGTAGGGGAGGCCATGTTGAAGAAGAATATTCCATGTAGTGCAAAATTGTAGGAAGGAAGTGGAAGTATAAGCTGGGCCATTATCTGTTTTGATAACAGCCGGTTTTCCCAAAGCCGTAATAGCTGCCATGAGATGGGAAATGACATGATTAGAGGTTTCTCCCCGTTGGGGGGTTGCCCAAATGGCTCCGGAATAAGTGTCAATTGAAACGTGAAGATACTTCCAAGGTGCTAGAGATGGAACGTGAGTAACATCCATTTGCCACAATTTATTGGCTTCTAAACCCCGTGGGTTAATGCCTGTGTCTCCTATAGGAGAGAGACCAGCACATTGAGGACAAGCGGAAATGATTTGTTTTGCTTGGCTTAAAGGAATATGGCAGGATTGTGCCAAGCCACGAGCATTTTGATGGAAAAAGGAGTGACTATAAAATGGATCAGAAAACAAAGTGGGTAATATATGAACAGCAGCATCCGCCTGAGCATTACCTTCTGAAAGAAGTCCAGGTAAAGAGGAATGACTTCGAATGTGTGAAACAAAATATGGATGAATATGATCCTGTAATAAATGCCTTAAAGTTAAAAACAAAGACAATAAATTAGCATCTAGTCTAGGTGTCACATAAGCACCAGGTAAATTAACAATGAGTTGACAGACATAGTGAGAATCAGAGATGAGATTAAATGGTTTTTGAGCAAAAGTGTGAAAAGCGAGAATAGCAGCCGCAAGTTCCGATCGTTGCGGTGTGGGTTGCATAGCTGTGTGAAGAATGTGCCATTTCTCTGTTGATTCATCTCAATAGGTGATTGCTCCTCTAGTCTTTCCGCCGTCAGAAAATACAGTAATAGCATCAGACAAAGGCTGACTCGAAAGCATAGAGAAAATACGAAAAGAGGAAGTCATTAAGAATGTAAAGCGAGGGTCTTTAGGTAAATGATAGGAAATCTTTCCTACATAGTCTATCAAAGCAATTTGTAAAGCTTGACATGTCTGAAATGCAAATTCAAAATTAGTTTTAGCAAGAGGAATACAAATGTCCATCAAGTCTGTGCCGGTTCGTTGAAGAGCCGGTAAACGTCCTTGTACTATTAAATCTGCTATAGCCAGAAAAATAGGCAAAACATTATGGGAAGGGGTATGTGGTAAATAAAGCCACTCAATACAATAAACTTGATTGTTCTTTATAGCAGAAAGGACTGCTGTCGGTAGTTTCTCAGTGGGGAAGATTAATAAGGTTAGTGGAGAATTAAGAACAGGAATACGGTCAACGAATTTAGTTCTGATAATTGAATTAATTTGTTTAACAACGTCTTGCACTGCCGAGGGAATGGAGATTACATCTGCAGGGGATTTGCCCTGGGTGAGTAATTCAAATAAAGGGCTTAACAGACCTGTAGGTAAGCAAAAATAAGGTCTTACCAATTTAGAGTTCCCAATATTTGCTGTAGCTTAACCAGCGAAATAGAAGGAGGTAAAGAAAACTGTGGTATATTAGGACTTGAATAACTTTGGAGGAGTTTGTGTCCTAAATACACATATGGCGAGCAGAGCTGTACCTTTTCAGGGGCAATTTGTAATCCACTATCGGCTAGATCTACTTGAAGTTCGGAAAGCCAATAAGATGGGATGGAAGGGGCTCCTATAAGAATATCATCCATATAATGATATATTAATGCTGTTGGATGACGCTTACGAAAAGGAGCTAAAGCATTGGCTACAAAATATTGACACAAAGTGGGACTGTTCAACATTCCTTATGGTAATACAGTCCAATGGTAACGGCAAGTGGGTTCAGTGTGATTTATAGCCGGTACTGTAAAAGCAAATTTTTCTCGGTCTGCTATGGACAGAGGTATAGAGAAAAAACAATCTTTCAAATCTATGATCATCAATTGATGATCTTGTGGAATTAGATTCGGATTGGGAGTGCCACATTGCAGAGCTCCCATAGGCTGAATACATGCATTAATGGCACAGAGATCGTGTAGGAATCTCCATTTGCCGCTTTTCTTTTTTATAACAAAAACCGGAGTGTTCCATGGACTAGTGGAAGGGGCAATGTGTTGAGCTTGTAATTGTTCTTGAACAAGAATTTTTAAGGCTTGTAATTTGTACAGAGGAAGAGGCCATTGTTCCACCCAAACAGGTGTAGTAGTTAACCAAGTTAAGGGTAAGGCAAATGATTTATTTGTCGAAAGTGACGGTAGCCCCCCATTTACTAAGTAGGTCTCTTCCCCATAAGTTGACATGGATGTCAAGAATGAAGGGACGAAGTGGAACAGTTACAGTAGAATTGGGAAGACTTGCAGAAAGAAATTGTGTACTTTGTCGCGCACCTTGTCGCCCTCCTACACCCCAAACACTAGGGCATGGGTCGGTGGGCCAAGATGCAGGCCAATCTTTAGCTGAAATTACTGAAACATCAGCCCCTGTATCAATTATGCCCTCAAAAGGCTTACCCTGAAAAAGGATTGTCTGACAGGGTCTCTGAGTGGTGATCGGGGTGGTTAATGCAATTATAACGGGATCCGTGGAACCAAACCCGCCGTCCCCTCGATCCCTATCACGACCCCCTGTAGGGACAAAATAGGGCAAATGGAGTAATTGAGCAGGACTAGCATAGCTTGGCAAAGTCTGTGGCATGTTAGTCCATAATTGAATAAAGATTACGCCTGTATAGTCAGAATCAATTACTCCAGGGATTACAAAAATTCCCTTTTCCCCCATGCTAGATTGAGGCAGAATTAATCCAACATATCCAGAGGGGAGGGGACCAGAAAGTTGCGAAGGGACTACTTGTACCTCTCCTGGAAATTTAAAACACACTTCTTGTTGAGTAATTAAATCTATCCCAGCACTCCCTCTAGTGGCAGCAGGGGTATTATTAATTGCTGATGGAATTACTGAGGAGTCTCTGTTTGGACCGGGGCCAGAGACCGGCCCGCTTTGAAGTTTCCCGACCGGCACTCATTAGCCCAATGATAACACTTCTTACACTTAGGGCATTTTGTTTTTGGACGTTCCCTAACAATATATTTAAATGGTCGGGAGGCAGGCACTCCTCCCCCAAGGTTTCTACATTCCCGTTGAAAGTGTCCAATTTTTCCACAATTATAACATTTCCCCTGAGGTTTTTGAACTTTTGTAAGAGCTGCAGCTAAGAGATTAGTTTGAAAAGAGGCAGTTCCTATATCCTGACATGCTTTAATCATTTCTGCTAAATCAGGTTGAGCTCCCAATCCAATGATGGCCCGTTTACATTCAGTGGTGGCGTTTTCTTTAGCCAATTTCATGAGCAATTCAGCTTGGGCATCAGGATTGTCAATTTGTCGTCTCAAGGCATCTTGCAGACAATTAATAAAATCTGTATATGGTTCATTTGCCTTTTGACAAATATTTGAAAATGCTTGAGATGGTTTTCCAGTTACTGGAACTTTTCCAAAAGCTTTGTAAGCACATTCAGAAGATATTTGAAGAGTAGCTGTAGGCAAAACAATTTGTGCATTCACTGGAGCGAAATCACCAGAGCCATATAACTGCTCTGGGATGTAAGCACCTCCAGAATTTGCAGCTCTTAATGCACACTGATGTCTAAACTCACTATCCCATACCACATACTGAGCTGGTGTTAATAACATACGAATTGTTGTTTTCCAATCTTCCGGTACCAAAATATGGTTCCTCATTGTTGCTGCTAACATACCTTGTACATAAGTACTTCCTAACCCAGTATCTCTTATACCCTTACGCAATTCTGTTAAAATTGCATATGAAAGCGGTCGATATTCCACCACTGCAGCTCCATTCGCATCTACTTGTCCTGTCAGATGTACAGGGCAAACCGAGAGCATATCTGCTAGTTCCTGCATATCTCCCTCTCCTTTCGCCATTTGATCTTCTAATACATGGCGAATGGAAACATAAGATTTAGAATCCTTTTGCTTTGAAGGTTTCACATCCATCGTGGAAGATATAGGAGCTGATGGAACTGAAACCTTTTCACGATCATAATCGGGAGAGGGAGGAAAGCTTAATTGAGACCGAGTTACTGCATCCGCCCCATATTTTTCCACCGCGTGGCGACATTGATGCCAACAATGCAAAACATCAACTGGGGCTCTAGGTTCTTGATGAAAGGTGTTGCCTATTCTTTCCCAATCCTTAAGTCGGAGCGTCCCCCGTTCAGGATACCAAGGACAGTTTTTCCCAATCTCACTCACTAGCTTCCTAACGTCCGTTTCAGGCATTGTCATGCCTGATTTGTGTAAGAGAAATCTTAATTCTCTTACATGCGTTTGCTGGTGGTGAGATAGATCGCAACCCATACTTACCGTTTGAGAAATCCCGGAGGACGAAGGTGCACCAAGGGGTCTATTCCAGACGATGGCAAGTATGTTGGCTGTTGCTTTCCCTCGGAAGGGGTCCCTGTTCCGGGCGCCAGATATTGACGCTAAGAAGCAGTCACACGCATCTTGTGAGCAGAAGCTGACGACCTCTGTCGTGTTTATTGCTTTTATATTATTTGTTACAGACACAAGCTTTCTTAATCATTAGATGTTTGACATTTGCTGATTCATGGAATACTTCTTTCATCTAACCAATTACTTTCTAGTTACATATTATAAGGTAAACAACTAGATAAGGAACAATGACAGGAAGATAGAAGAAGGAACTAAGCCTGTTATCTATTTCAGTAGGTAAGGCATTAAGTCAAAAGGGGGTGACCTTTAGGCTGCTTTATTGGAGCAAAGGGTATAGAATTATGAGGTGTGTGGGGGTGCTGAATACGGCAGTTTGCTGCACGTATGCAACCCCTACATTGTGGAAAAGAAAAAAGACTGGTTCATTGATATTGCAAAGCAGCTGATGCACAAACTGAACAGGAAAAAATGAAATATTGTGAATTGCAAATTGAAGTCAAGCAATTGTGGAGGAAGAAATCAATGGTTGTACCAATAGTAATAGGAGTCCTTGGAGAAATACCCACAGGGCTGTCTAGATACATAAATTTTGAACTTATTAGACCTGAATATTTTGACTTTGCAAAAACCACCCTACTCAGAACTGCCTATCTACTCAGATATTACCTTAACAGCTCTTAGGTCCTTGGTTAGGACTTGAACTGTTTTTATCAGTCCCAGACTGAATTGAATTGAAAACTATATAATAATAATAATAAAGCTCTTCCACTTAGTTACATGACTCTAAACATGTTTCAACATGTCTCTTTTGAAGAGAATGGTGCTTTTCCTTTAGCAAACTGGCTTACTTTTCTTTAATACAGAAAGCAAAGAATCATGAATGCATGTTCTTAAGCTTGAATGGGGACAAATGGAGATTCTATTATTTTATCAGTAGAACTGAGAGATTCTGTAAGATATCAGCGCAAGGGAGAAGAACAATCTCATGCTGTACACATTTATCTGTTATCTGAATGCAAGTGCTTGGCATTGCTCTGCCTTGGCCTTTAGACTTCTTCAGATTGTCCTGAAGCTCCCACTGACTTTCCACTTTAAAAAAGAGAACTTAAATACCAATGCTGTGCTAGAAGTGGGGAAGCTAAGAAGAAAGGTTCAGAAGGGACTAAAAAGCTGGGTTTGCACTGAATCCTGTGCTTGTTTTTTGTACATCACAGAAAACCCAGTGAGGGACAGGCTCATCTCAGCAATAAAGTCCAAAGCTTCCTATATCAAAAATAGTTTCTCTGAAATTATTTTCTTTCATTAAGCCCCCTGCCTTTGTTTGGGTTTAGAGCAGTGTTTCCCAACCTTGGACCCTTGAAGTTGTGTGGACTTCAGCCTCCAGAATTCCCAGCCAGTCATGCTGGCTGCAGAATTCTAGGAGTTGAAGTCCACACATCTTCAAGGGGCCAAAGTTGTGAAACACTATGCTAGACCACCCTTTCTCTAACAGATGCCCTCCAAATATGTTTGATTTGAACTTTCAGAATTCCTGGCTTGTGTGGGAATGCCAGATGTTGCAGTCCCTTCACATCTGCAAAGCATCAAACTAGAAAATGTGAATGAAAATGGACCAGCATAATACAAACTCATAAAAACAAAATGCAGGTATGGACAGCCCTTTAAGTCTGCATTAATTTTTTTTCTTGCACACTGACTAGTTCATAGTCTGGTCACTGACCCATTTCTTTATGTACATATGTACATTTGTTGCTGACTACATACAAATAGTCAGCAATGGCTAGTAAACTCTTGCAGTAAATATTAATTTCATGCATAATGTACATTTTCTTCATGGCAGTTGTGGTTGCCATTAATAAAACTGAAGGTAATCATGGACTGCTGGTTGGTGCTCTTGAAAGATGTCATCTGGGTGGAACTTCTGGCTGTACTCTGGGATCGAATGAGAAGACTGGTTTTATAACAAGATAACTGGTGATTAAACTGTTTCCGAAAACTTTTGCTGAGCAAGTACAAGGCAAAAGGATTTATGCAAGAGTTAATAAATGCCAATATTCGAGCACAAAGAGAAGTGATAAAGTGCAGGACTGATGTATCCACCTCTGAATAATGATATGACCGATATAAGTAGATGATATGGTTAGGGAGCCAACAGAAAGCAAAGATACAGACAAAAACTAGCACTGTCTTGGCGAGACGTTTCCGAGATTCCATCTGAAAAGAAAAAAGAGATATTAGGTCAACAATATCAAAGATAAGATGGAACCCTATGTTTAGTTTTAGTTTTAGTTTAGTTTAGTTTTAGTTATCTAGTTATTTAATTATCTATACATGGATGCTCACACTGACTTCCAGTTCTCTTGGGTCATTCATTTATGTATTTTCTTAAAGAATGGCTTTTCTTTTGAAATTGGTCATTCTAAATATCACTCATGCTCTGCACCCCTGATTAAAACCATTTGAAGTCCCATCCAGGTACTCATGTTCTATAGAAATATGGCTTTTATGTCCTTTGTATTTTAGGACCACATTGTAATGTAACTATGTAGGCAGAGGTCTACATAATCTGACTCAGGCTACCTTTTGAAATTAGTGCTCCATTTTAACTTTTACTAGTTGATACTCAGCATGAGAAGCAGCCATGTTTTCTGCATTAAATCTCATTATATGCCACAAGACCAAATGCTAACCCTCATATCAGTCACTTATTGGCTGCTATTATACAATATGCCAAGCTTTACTGCAAGGGGCAGGGTAAGTATAGTTCAGCATGTTTAGTGATGGCAGTCTTTATCGTAACCTGACACAAAAACTAGGCATTACACCAAAACATAATATGATTTAGTATTTTTTCCACCTATGTTTAGAGGTTTCTGTGTGGTGGCAGCTTAGCCAGTCAGTGTGCTCCCAATTACTTTTCCATAATGAAAAGAATCACAGAATTTGTGAAAAAGCCACCATAGTCATTTACAATTTATAAGTCCTTGCTAGCTATTTCCCATATACAGTATGCTAGCCCTTTCCTGAAGTCAAGAGTTCAAAACTATTTTTTACATATGGTTTTTATGATATTTATAGGCATTATGAGCAATTACTGCCACAAATGGTTCTATCCTTGCCCTGTATCCACTCAGGTATATATAGTATAATGCAACCATGAACATTTTGATTTGATTTTCATCTCCCTCTTGTTTTAGTTGGTATTCTTTTGTTCACGGTTGCATTTCCTATTTGATGCACAGTCTTGAACAAAAGAATGCTATTGGGGATGAGGTCAGCACTGAATACTAAAGAGACTCCCACATAGCAATTAAGAGTCACTTCAGAGGATGGGTACTACATGAACCAAGGTCTATTGTCATAAATTGCAGGATTGCAAAACTCTCCTTTGTCCTTTTAAACTGAGATATAATACTTTCTTCTGCTAGCCTCAGAGATATAACTATTTTTGAAAATAGTCATGTGAGAGGGAAGTACTGCATACAGTTATGAATATAACAACCCTGATGGCTAGTGTGGTATGTAACATAATGACAAAGATGCTGTGGGAAGTCACCCCCCCCCAGAGAAGGAAATATTTTGGGGGGATATTAAAAAGGACAGAATATTATATTTCCCCAAAGGATCTTAAAGGCAGAAAAGCAGGCCCAGTTTTTCTTAATAGCCCCAAGCAGAAACTAGGCAGAGGCCAGGTCTGTAGAAATGCAGATTTGATAATCCTATTCAGAAAGATTGGGGCCAGGAAGCTTGGAGCTGATGAGATTAGAAAGACGAAGATCCCTAAAATCTACATTCCCCCACCCAAACTCTAAAAACATGACCTTTAGGACATAATAGGATTAACCCACCATCATCAGAATACCAAAGGGACATGCTCAAAAGCTCAGGTCAAAGTTCACGCCACAGGAACAGGAAACAACCTCAAACACAAACGCCCAAGAAGGTATAAAAACCCACCACTCCCAGCTACATGTGGTCAGCTTTCCCAGAGCCACATTTCTCTCTGGCTCTGCTCTTCAATAAACTACAACCTTCTTTCTAAAGCAGTCTCCATTTTGTTTATTCCCAGCTTGGACTGGACCCTGATGAAGATTTTTCTTTCAACAGTACCATTGTGCAAGAGAAACCTAGCTCTTTCTTTTTATATATATATATAACAAGTTTTTATTGGTTTTCCAGTTTTACATTTAAGTATTTGGAAAGCAGCATGGTGATTGAGTAGTCAATAGTACAATAACAAAATCTTTAGTACAGTGGTGGCGAACCTATGGCACACGTGCCAGAGGCGGCACTCAGAGCCCTCTCTGTGGGCATACGCGCAATGCCACGGAGATGGCAACCATCCCTGTTCAACCAGCCACCTGCTAACTCGCCGAGGTCCCACGTGGCTGGATGCATCCCAGCACCCATGCACTCGCTGGCTTCTGTGTGGGGGGGGCGGCGATGGTGTCAGGCAGCAGCTGCTCCGGCCCCTGCCTCACCTTGCCTTGCCCTGCGACAATGGCACCCCCGCCCTGCCTCACCTCACCCCACAGGACGAGCCTCCTGCCATCGCCCCACCTGCCAGAGACCCCCTGGATCTCCCCCAACCCTGCCCGGCCCCCACATGCGTTCCTCCCCACGAGCAACATCGAGGTGATCACGCCCACCTTGGCCACACCCACCTAGTCTGCCATGACCACCACCACCACGCCCACCCAGTGGGCCACGCCCACCTGGCACCCGGTGATAAATAAGTGGGTTTTGAGTTGCAGTTTGGGCACTTGGTCTCTAAAAGTTTCGCCATCACTGCTTTAGTACATATCTTAGGTTACATCATCAAAAAATTCCTTCTCTATTTACCTTAACATTTACTGTATCATATTTAGACTAATAGATTTCTAGTTGTATCAGGCTCAGTTAAAACATTCATCCTTATATTTTTGCTTATACATATCCATATCCTGTATTTCAATTTTACCTAATTTTTAAATTTGTAACTAAAATATTCCAATTTAACCTTTAACATCCATAGCATTTAAATTCTGGATAAACCAAATTTCCTTTATTTCACTCTATAAAAATTATAATAACTAAATTTACCTATTGCTTACTTGAATATATTCTTATTTTATTTCATAAACAATTTCTATTTCTCATCCTAGTACATCACTACTTACTAATGGAGTATCCTTCATTGTCTCAAATCCATCATCTGTGCTGTCTGGGCTAAGCAATGATTCAAAGCTATTCCCTCATAATTAGTTTTCATTTCCCTTATAGATCTAAATCCTCAATATTAGGCCAATTAATCCCTTGTTTTTTATCGTTTCCCAACAATAGTTAAATCTAATAATCATATTTCCCTTCATCTCAAAAATTCGCTTTAGCCCATCAGTTGAGACTTTAGGATCCTCTCTAACAAATCAAAAGACCCCATTTTTAAAATCTAACTCTGGCTTTCTTTTTATGCCAACCAGGCCTCGATACCAATGCCTCTAGATCATCAGATAGATCTCCCTTCATTCTTGTGCATGTTATTTGAACCAAGGGAGAATATCTAGTTATCAATTTTCCAGAGGAATTGGCCCATTTATGGTCATTAAGATGTCGCCCTGATGGCCCAGATCCCCATATTTGCTCTAAGATATTTGTCTTCAATTCAATCTGGTCTTGTTCCTCAGGGTTCTTCTGGTGTAGGTAAAGAGTCATGTCCAATTTTATGGTTATTATTTGGTTGTCAGTAGGTAGTACTTGTTGATCTTTAGCACTCTCCGTCTTGGTATTTATTTCTTCTGCTTCTGTTGTTTTTGGGGTTGTAGATCCTAGTTGCAGTCAGGATTTGGTTGTCTGGATTTTCAGTACGTTGTTCTTGTTGGTCTTTAAGGTCCTCTGTCTTGGTATTGACTTCTTCCGCTTCTGTTGTTTTTTGAATTGTGAGTTTTTTGGTTGTAGTCAGGGTTTCGCTTTGTAGATTTAAGCTGGCACCTTTGTCTTTCAGTCTGGCTTTAATTATCTCTGTGGCTTCAAAAAAATTTCCAAGTATAAGTTTATAATTAAGTGAAGTTTGTTGCTGGTCCTCCTCCATTTCTGATGTAGTTATAGATAGTCCTTTAGTGAAGGCTATTTATTAAATGAAAGTCAGTAGGTATTCAGCTCCACAGTCCTAGAGAGCAATTTCACTGCTCAGCTGTTCTCTCAGCTTGTAATCTCTTTTAGATAATACCAAGGACAGATCTGGGGTCTGAGCAGGTCTTTTTGTCAGGAATATTCACTTGCTGTACCAGGTTTCGCCACAAGATGTCCTCGATAGCATTTAAAATCTTTCAAGTCCCCGGCTAGGTTTTTATCCAGTTTAGGTTTTTTCCTCTTTTTTTTAGGAGTAAATAGAGTAGCAAATCCCCATAAAAGTAGAAACTTTTTGAGTCCCAGAATATCAGAAAGAAGCAAATCCAATTATTTAGTAGATCTTTTCAAGGCTTTATGTCCCTAGATAGACAAAAGCCGCCACTTTAGAGGGTGGGAGCAAGACATTCCCTTCCCTCTCTCCTCACAGGGGGAAGAAATTTCCAGAGGCTTTTTTACAGGAAAAGTACTTGGGGTAAAAGGAAGGTAAGATCTCACCCAATTCCTCTGCAGTGCTTTCAAAGTGCTTGTTAGTAATTTTGGCCTCGGCTGGTAACGGCTTAGTGATGAGCCATAAATGGCCGATCTTTTCCCCATCAGTTCAAAGAGTTGCCTGGGATCAAATGGGAGGGCTGCTGCCCTTCCGCGATCGCTCGGGAGTCCTCTTCACGCTCGTCGCTTCCGGTTTGAGATTTCAGTGCTGGCGGACGTGCGGGGCGATCACTCCCTCCGCTGTCTGGTTTTCTCCTGCCGGGGGACCCTGAAAAGGGAACCTAGCTTTTTCTTATTGCACCATCATCAAACCAGCCTCTTCTCTTAAAGCAAGAAATATTAATAGAAATGAATATTTGTGAATCTGAAGCCTGTAGAGCATGATGAGAAATAAGCTCATGTAGCTGTGAAGAAATGAAGATTCTCCAGCAAAATGGGGGAACAACTTCCATTGAAAGTTGATTCCATTGAAAGCATGGTGAATAGTGAGTTGACTCTCTTGACTTATGTACACTTTCTCCCTTAACCGACACCAGCACTCAGAACCAGCTGATTAAACAAGTAGAAACATTTTTAATTTTTTAAGGAGGCTCAAAATATGTAAGAAAACAAAAGCTGCCAGTGATTAGCCAATCATTGGTAGGAATAACAACATAGAAAATCTGTAGCAGCCTCCAGAATCCTGGTTTTTGCAGTTTTCTTTTTAATTAATGCCTACATAAGGCAACATATTTTTAGTCTCCCAAATGCATGTTCCACCACATATTTATAGTAGTTAAAAATAGGGTGCTAGATTATATCATTCCATATTATCCAGATAGCTAACAAAGAGCTTCATAAGCCAAACATGTACTGTATTATATAAGTAATACTGGACAATATATTATACCATATAAGGTATTATATGAATGCTATTAAGTGTGATGGCCATGTTTACAGACACAGAAGCACTGAAATTTATTGATTCATATAAGAGGACATACTAAGTGTTGTGTCCTGGGCCTGGCTGAGTCAATCAGCAAGGCTCAGGAAATCTGCAGGACAACTGCAGAGACCCGGGCAGACCACGTGTTTGCCTGGGACCGGTTGTAGAGACTCGGGCAGACCACATGTCTGCCCGGGACCCAGACAGGCTGTCTCCAGCCTCGTGCGCATGCGCGAGGCAGGAGAATAGTCTGCATTCATTGGTTGAGCCTCCCCTTGCAGGGGAAGTATAAAAAGGGCATGTTGCCATTTCTCGCTTGCTTCTGTTCAGTGAATGTATTCAATAAAGAACATCTTTTGTACCAACTGCCTCGTCTTCATGTCTGCCTTGCGAACAGAACATTGGCGACGAAGGTGGGATTCGCCGTTTGGAATCCCGAAGAAACAGAAGTAGGCCTACTCACCTAGGCTGGGAAGAGGAGAGAAGCGTGGCGTCCAGGAGGAGCAGTCGCCAGCCAGCATGGAGGCGGGCTTGGCTCCGTCGGACCCCTTCTCAGTTCCTTACGGCGAGAGATGTGGATGAGGTCATCGAAGAAGAAGATGTCCAAGCTGGGCCGTCTCGGCGAATTCGACATCGTGCATCCGGAATGCTGAAGCTCGTATGCAGCTCGCGTTGAAAACTATTTCAGAGTGAATAGAGTCCAGGAAGACGGCCTGAAAGCGGCTACCTTGCTGTGTGTCTGTGGGCAAGAGACTTTTGAAATCGCTGAGAATCTTGTCACCCCGGCACCATTGGAATCAATCGCATACGCCGATTTGAAGAAGATGTTGCGAGAACACTTCGAGCCCAAGCTCTCGATTATAGCTTGGAGCCATCAGTTCGAGCAACGGGACCAGCGGCCCGGCGAATCAGCTGCGGATTTCGTCACGGCCTTGAGGCAAGCCGCATGCCCATGTGCGTTCCAAGATTTGGAGGAAAGGCTCCGAGATAGACTTGTGTGCGGGTTGCGAAGCCGCGAAGTACAGCAGAAGCTGTTTGCAAAGACGGATGTCACCTTTCAAGATGCCTTACGAGAAATTGCAGCAGAGGAAGCAGCCGGAGGTGCAGTGAAGGCCTTGTGGTTTACGAAGAGTCATCCAGCGGCCGTCCCAGTCCACCAGGAGGCCGCGCGTGAGGCCTCTGGAGAAGACTCCAAGGAGGAAGAGGTGGACAAGATCCAGCCAGCGGCGGAGAGACAACTGCCGGATCGTAGAGGGCCACCGCCTGCATCCCTTTGCTGTTTTGGCTGTGGGGGTCGCCACAGGAGGGCTGACTGTCGATTCCGATCTGCTGTCTGTCGAGCGTGCGGAAGGCAAGGCCATATAGCATCAGCCTGCATGGGTTGTCCAAAGAACAGGTCCCCTGAATTGCCTCTGAAAGGTACCAAGGTCCCCAGCCAAAACAGGGTGGGTTTTTGCGCGTCCCGGAGGGGGGTGTTCAAGACAGGAACCCATAGGCCCCTTAAGAAAAAGCTGCGCATAGATGTGAAGCTGCAGGGAGTTCCCCTGGCTATGGAGCTGGACACAGGGTCTGCTCTTTCTATTATTTCAGTGGACACTTTCAATAAGATTTGCTCCCGGAGTGGCTCAAGAGTTAGGCTCAGGCCCTCCAATCTTATTCTCACTGATTTTCAGAACACGCGAGTGAGCGTGAAGGGGGAAGCCATGCTCAGAGTGCAGCGAAAAGGTTTCAATGGATTATTGGATGTAGTGGTTGTTGGGGGTGATAGAACGAGTCTCATAGGATTCGATTGGTTCGAGGCACTTGGGATCCAAGTGACTGGTCTGAACCAGCTGCAAACAGCTAGCCTTATAGGAGTATGTAAGGAGTTTGCTGATGTGTTCAGCTCAGAACTTGGCTCGTACAAGGGGCCTCCCATTGCATTAAAATTGGATCCAGGCATTACACCCATAAGGGTCAAGCCAAGGAGGGTGCCTTTTGCCTTAAAGAGCAAAATTGATGCCGAGTTGGACAAGTTGCTCCAACAAGGCATTCTGGAACCTGTGGACTCTAGTCCATGGGAAACCCCCACAGTAACTCCCCTAAAATCCAATGGGGAAGTCCAAATCTGTGCGGACTATAAATGCACTTTGAATAAGGCTTTACAGCAGCATGCATATCCTGTGCCCGTGGTGAGCCACATTTTGGCCTCACTGAAAGGAGGGAAATACTTTGCCAAGCTTGATTTGGCTCAAGCCTATCAACAGTTACCTGTTGATGAGGCAACTGCTGAGGCACAAACCATAGTCACGCACAGAGGTGCGTTCAAAGTAAAGAGGCTGCAGTTTGGGGTCAATGTAGCCCCTGGCATCTTTCAAGGGGTGATGGAGCGAACGCTCAGAGGGATTCCTGGGGTCTGCCCCTATTTTGATGACATCCTCATTGCAGGAGAGTCATCAGGGAACTTGGCCGAAAGGCTGAGGGCTGTCTTGCTGCATTTCCGCCAAGCTGGGCTGAAACTACAGCAAGACAAATGTAAAATAGGGGTAAAATAGTCCTGGTTTGTTGTGCGCAAACCGGGAGCAAGCACTCCAGGCACCCAATACACTTCCCCCAAATACCATCACACCTGTACCTAATCCGGCTCCACGGAGATCGGAGAGGGCCAAGGGTCCTCCTAAATATTTGAATGAGTATGTGCGGTCCCTGCAGGGCGATTGTTGTCAAAAAGTGAAAGAACGTGGACTGACTTGAATCCCACGGGGACCAGGTTACTCGGGGTACGGGGAATAGCCAGGCTGCTGTTTGAACTAAATGTTACATGGTACGGTTAACTGGTGGGGACAGCATTGTCCAAGCCAAGGGGGGAGGGGTGTTGTGTCCTGGGCCTGGCTGAGTCAATCAGCAAGGCTCAGGAAATCTGCAGGACAACTGCAGAGACCCGGGCAGACCACGTGTTTGCCCGGGACCGGTTGTAGAGACTCGGGCAGACCACATGTCTGCCCGGGACCCAGACAGGTTGTCTCCAGCCTCGTGCGCATGCACGAGGCGGGAGAATAGTCTGCATTCATTGGTTGAGCCTCCCCTTGCAGGGGAAGTATAAAAAGGGCATGTTGCCATTTCTCGCTTGCTTCTGTTCAGTGAATGTATTCAATAAAGAACATCTTTTGTACCAACTGCCTCGTCTTCATGTCTGCCTTGCGAATAGAACACTAAGGATGAAAGCATTCTGGTGCTTCCCATTCCAGTATTTATGAAGTGACTGGAATGATTCACAGCCTTTTGTTTAGAGTTAAAATTCTTTGTAATTAATGCATACTTAACCTTCTATATAATTGGATATACGGCAATTAGCCCAATGTAAGTGGAACATTTGTTACAGCAATGAAATGTAAAAGTAAAAAAGCAATGTAAAGAGGGAGGGAGGGAGGGAGGGAGGGAGGGAGGGAGGGAGGGAGGAAGGAAGGAAGGAAGGAAGGAAGGAAGGAAGGAAGGAAGGAAGGAAGGAAGGAAGGAAGGAAGGAAGGAAGGGAATTAAGCAAGGGATATGAATGTGATTTTATGCCACTGCAATTATAGATCTTGGATTTATGCTGGAAGGTGACACTGTATCTTGCAACTCTATCTAGAATTGGAGATGAGAACAATAAAAATCGCTGTAATGGAAGCAATTCATCTCTCAGAAAAAAAAGGGAGGGGGGCTAGAAAGTTGCCAAGGTACTATGGAAACTTGTTCATTCTAGTTTCCCTCCAACAATGGGCAATGATTGTCCTTTTGAAAATAGCGGCAACTCATTTTCCAATAATCATTCAGGCATGTAATTTATAATTCATTCTTATACAAAATATACTTAAAGCACAAATAGGGCCTAACATTAATTTTCAAGTTTCAAACTGTTAGGTAACTATTTTTACTATATGGATATTGGCTGTTGCATCACTAAAAATTGCTGGAATGAGAAAATCAGCAGTATCTTCCTTGCTGTTCTAAAGTTCTTTTTCCATATCTCATTGTCCCTTATGCATCTGTAATGAAAGGTAGGAATAGAATAACCAGAACAAAGAAGTCAACATCCATCACCATTCTCATTGAATGAATAATTTGCTGGTTTGCAAAACCATTCTATTTTGATTGTGGTATGACTGCTCAGTCAGACAATATGAGCTATGCTTCTTCTGCTTTTCATATCTCTCTCCAAATGGCTGGAAGGGTTTTTGAAATTTGGAAAATTGCTAGAAGCAACACAAATTGTCCAGAGTTTCTGGGAGTCAGGCAAGATACACAGGGTATATAATATATTATTATGGTTAGTAGCATAGTCAGCCAGATGTTTACACTGGATTGGGATTTTTATCCACCTACTGAATCCTTCCCAAGGATCTAAGATAGGAAAATGTAGTTGTTTGATGGAGTTAAAGGTATTGTTGCAAGATAAACTGTTCTGAGTAAAGCTGCCTTTTGCAATTCACTAATGGTGATTTTGTCAATGCTGATGGTGTTCAAGTAGTGCTTCAGATCTTTTGGAACTGCACTCAAGGTGCCATTTGTTATTGGTACTATCTTTGCTTTCTTTTACCACAGTTGTTCTACTTCTATTTGCAAGTCTTTGTATTTTGTGATATTTAGAATAGAAGAGTTGGAAGGGACCTTGGAGGTCTTCTAGTCCAGCCCCCCCACTCTAGCAGGAGAACCTATACCATCTCAGACAAGTGACTGTCTAGCCTCTTCTTAAAAATCTCCAGTGATGGAGCACCCACAATTTCTGGAGGCAAGCTGTTCCACTGGTTAATTGTCCTGTCAGGAAGTTTCTCCTTAATTCTAGGTTGGTTCTCTTTGTTCAGTTTCCAGCCATTGTTTCTTGTCCTGCCCTCTGGTGCTTTGGTGAATAATGTGACCCCCCCTCTTTTTTATGGCAGCCCTTCAAGTACTGGAATACTGCTAGCATGTCTCCTGTATTTCTTCTTTTCTTTAGACTAGCCAGACCCAAGGCCTGCAGCCGTTCTTCTCCAGTTCTTTCTTTTCTATTCAGTTCAGTTCATATGTATTACAGCCCTAAGGTCAGACACAAACAAAATATCAAATAAGAGAAATATCACCTCCATATCTATCTCTATCTCTATCATCTCTATCTATATATCTGTATCTGTATTTGTCTATGTCTATGCAGTGGTGGGATTCAAATATGTGAACAACCGGTTCTCTGTGTGGATGCCGCTTCCAGAAGTCTATTCTGGGCCTGGGCAACAAAAAATTAGCTACTGGTTCTGCTGAAATGGTGTCTATGCCTATCTCTGTCTGTCTCTGCCTCTCTCTCTCTCTCTCTCTCTCTCTCTCTCTCTCTCTCTATCTATCTATCTATCTATCTATCTATCTATCTATCTATCTATCTATCTATCTATCTATCTATCTATCTATCTATCTATCATCTATCTATCTCATCTACATTAGTGTGCATAAGAGAAAACTATTAATAATGGAGTCAGAAATAAGCAAGAACACAGTAACTAAAATAAATACAAATAAAATACTATTATAAGATGCCCCAATCCCAGCATATCATACAAATGGTAGCACAGAACTGGGTGATTTGTGAGGTTATTTTTTAAGTTCTTGTCTGAGACTAATAGCATAAATAGAAATTGCACTCCCTACCTGGAAATTTCTTCAAAACAAGAGACATCTTCTATTCTGCTAGGTACTGCAACGTCCACTATTCAGACATTTTGTCTATCTTGTCAACAATTGTTAAGTCTGGAGTTTTATGTGGCAGGTGCTTGTCTGCTTGAATTCTGAAATCCCAGAGTACTTTAGCTTCTTCTTGTTCTTCTCAACAATATTAGTTGTAGCTTTGAAGAATGCACTGCTAAGTGCAAGTTGACAAATGTAGAACTGTTTTCAGAAATGGAGGGAGAATCAGATAATTTGGTGGGAAGGAAGGAAATCAGTGATGACTGTATCCGCATTTTCATTCATTTTCCATATTAGTATCGGGGGGAGGGGAGAAACCCAGGACAGCACTATGAGAAATACATGTCCATTGGACATGTAATGAAGACCTAACCTACAGCATCCCAAATGGGTGAGAATCAAGCATAAGAAGCATAATGTGGTAAAACTATATATCCATTCTTTGTTCCAGACTTGTGCCCTGAAGATAGGACATAGCCTTCACCAAAATGATGTCATCCCAATGTGTTTGATGGTTGTCTATGCTGTCTGGAATAGTTCAGAACCCCAATAGAACTGAAGAAACTATTCTGAGTATCTGGGTACAGCATAGTTTTCATGTTAAACTATCCTCAGTTTGGAGTTGTGTAATTTTGATGGTGTGTACGTGTGTAATAAATCAAACATGACATACCTGCTTTCTAACCTGAATAGTTCCTTCCACTGGTAGACTGTAAGCACTCCGAATCAGTTTTTTTGCGATGAAATAATAATATACTGAAATAACAGATAGGGGGATTACATAAAAGATGAGAAAGGAAGCCATGGATTGAATTTTTGGATGCAGTTCATTGGTATGTGGGTAAGGTGTGCAACTAATAAATGTTTTATTAGTGCCCTTGTCATAGAAATGATGCAAGTCTGAAAACACAGCCTCTGGAATGGCAAGCAGCATGGAGAAAATCCAGATTGTAGTGGCTTTCAAACAAATCTTCAGCAGGGCATGAGAAGCTTGGATGTCCATTGGTCTCACTATGGCTTTATACCTAAAGACAAGAGAAAGAGTTCTGTTACTGACCAGATCAGAGGATTTTTACTAGGACAGAATCATATTGAATAGTGCTTTTTTAATAAAATGAGTACAATTTTTTTTGTGGGGGGGAGATGGTTCCTTACAATATTAAAGCAGGATTGCACCTTCTGCTGCATTTCTCCACCCTAGACTTTGAATCTACAGTATATTGAATTGTAGTATCTCTTTTGTTGAACATGAATGATGGCCATTCATTTACAAAAACACTAAATCTCCTATGGAAACTCTGCAGAAGTCAAACTAAAGATGAGGATAGGATCCTAAAAATAATTAATAGGCAGATTTTTCAAAAATTAAATAAAAATTGCAGGAAACTCTTGAGCTGCAAATATGAAAAGGAAAAGTTAATCCTTTCTTTTGCCATAATTAATCTCCATTGAAAGAAAAGCATCTACTCTTGTCAGTGGCACATTTTTTTCTGTCTGCATATAATAGTTTAGATGTTTGCAATAGTGGAAAATATCTGTATCTCAGTTAGGATCAGGGTGAAGGTTCGTTCTCCAAGCTTATGGGTTGGTTTCTGAAAGTTTCGTTACTAGGCTAGGTAACATCTTCAGCAGAGTTTAGGGGATGTCAGTGTTCTTCTGTTTATAAGAGCTTCTGCTGTGGGTGTGTCAAGTGAGGGTCAGGTATGAGTCATTAGTGAGTCTTGTGATGGCTCTTGTGATGGGGAGGTTACATCAGTCAGGGTCATTGGGAGGTGAATGGCTGGTGGGAGGGGGGGCTTGCATAGGTTGGTTGAGGGTTAGTGCTGTCTCTGGTTGGCTGTGTGATTGATTTGGATTCTGAGGGGTTTGTAGGCTAGTTGTAGGTCAATGTGTCTGTTGATGGAATTTCTTGTGGAGTGCCAGGCTTCGATGAACTCATGAGCATGGTGGGTGATTTTTGTGTTGCTCCATTGAACTGGTGCTGTTTGGTGTTGGTGTGGGTAGAGGATTTGGAATTGTGGCTTCCAGTTTTGCGCAGTAGTGCAGCAGCCGAGGGATGTGGGGCTCCGCACCCTACGGATGATTTCTGCCTGTTGGAGGACCCTAAATGGGCCTGAAGTCACCCCATAGAGGCGATAAAGAAGGAGGGAAGTTCCGCTGAGTGCGGAGAGAAAGTGGTCGATCCGATCGGTCTGGGAAAAGCCTTCCAGAAACCAGCAGGAAAAAGGCTAGCTTAACTTCAGAGTCTAACCCAAGCTACAAGCAACTGAAGTCCAAAAGCACTATTTTAAGCTGACTGTAAACAACATGTTTGGAACTGGGTAAGAAAAGTGATTTTCTCTCTTCTACTTGATAATTGATTTCCTGGGGGGGAAAAAAACCCAAGAAGCAAAAAGCCTCCAAAAGTGAGAAGGAGGAGGATATTTGTCCTACCCTCCTACAGATGGAAGCGATGAATTAAACCTTTAAGTGGGGACAGAAATATACTGAAATGAAATGAATGTAAGACCTAAATCTGGATAAGTTTGAAATTGGTGGAATGTGTTAAGATTTCCCTTTAAAATCATGAAAATAGAAGAAAACAATTGTTTATTTTGAAAACTGAAAACGGAAAAACAAACTAGTGCTGACATCTAGTGGTGGATAAAAATATAGTAGTTGCTTCAGTACAGGAACTGGCAAAGCCCAGGAAAAGATAACTTGTTTTTGGTGACCTTCAATGTCTTAATAACAGAGAACAGCTGTGACAAAAAAATAAAACATCTTGAGCTACCTACAAAGCGAGAATTATAAACTTTAGAAGAAAAATTGACCTTTCTGGATTACAAATACTTATTCAACTGTGACTTTAAAGCTGTCTGCAGAGAAAGAAAAACCCTGAATTTTGGCTATAATGGAAAACCAGAGATCTGCAGAAAGAATATACCAAGAAAAACAAATACTTTCCAGGAGGAGATGTATGCTATGTTGCAACTAATTCAAACAACAATGATCTCAAATCATGAGGAAATTAAAAATGACTTTGAAAATATAAATGAATACAAATCCAATTTAACTTTACAACAAAAAAAACCTCTCAGGAAATAAAAATAGAGAGTGAGCAGATAAAACAGACAACTGATGAACCAGAGAAGAGAGATTTAAAGATAGAACTTAACAACAGGAGGAGGTATGACTCAACCCAGCTGGAAAAAAACTTACAGGAATTAATGGATATGGAAAAGATAACTTATACTCTAAGATCACAAAATAAATCTGAAGACAAGAAAAAAGATTTGACAAAATGGATTATAGAGCTGCCAGGAGAACTATGAGAACTTAAGAGACAAAAAATGATAAGAGAAATTAAGAGAGAAAGAAAGGAGAAAAATTTCAATGAATATGAAGGGGCGAAACCTTCCTATAAAAACATCTCACCTGATTTGCCTTTTGGACCTACAACAACATCCACAAGATGTCTGGCAAAAAAAAAAAGAGGCTAAAGTGAGAATCAAGAAATTAGATGATGGGATCTATCAGAGGGAATATTTGAAAATTAAACATCTGTTTGAATATGGTTAAATAAATAGAACATTTTTGGATATAAATGAATTTTAGTTTAAGAGGGATGAGCCCTCATGTAATATAGTATTTTTTCTTTCTTTTTTCCTTTGTGTTTTGTTTTTTGACATGAGAAATATAAAAATGTAGAGATGGTTTATATAAAGGAAATGTTTTAGATATTTAAGTGAAATTGATCTTGAGAAAACTTTGAATGGATAAATATGTTTTGATTAGATCTAAAAGATTAGATAATTGCATTTATTAAATGGAACACTTAAAGATTAAATATATGCTTGAATATGGTTAAAAAGAAGAGAAAAATTCTGGATATAAATGTACATTAGTTTAAGAGGGATATGTATTTTAAGTAATATACTATCTCCTTATTTCTTTTTCTTTTCTTTTTTTTGACTTTTTTCTTTTTTTTAAGATATGAGAAGTGTAAAAGTGTTGGGTTGGCCTGTATGAGGAAAAAGACTTACATATTTAAGTGTAATGAAAATCTTAACCAGTAAGAATGTTTTGAATATTGTGGGGAAAACAAATTTAAATAAGAATTTTAAACAGGATCTATGATAAGGCAATCAAGATGATCAGTTAGAATAGAATAGAATAGAATAGAATAGAATAGAATAGAATAGAATAGAATAGAATAGAATAGAATAGAATAGAATAGAATAGAATAGAATAGAATAGAATAGAATAGAATAGAATAGAATAGAGAGCAGGAGAACCTATATCATCTCAGACAGGTGGATGTCCAGTCTCTTCTTAAAAATCTCCAGTGATGGAGCACCCACAATTTCTGGGGGTAAGCTGTTCCACTGGTTGATTGTCCTCACTGTCAGAAAATTTCTCCTTAGTTCCAGGTTGCTTCTCTCTTTGGTCAGTTTCCAACTGTTGTTTCTCGTCCTTCCATCTGGTGCTTTGGTGAACAACCTGGCCCCCTCTGCCTTGTGGCAGCCCCTCAGATACTGGAACACTGCTGTCATGTCTCCCCTATTTCTTCTTTTCCTTAGACTAGCCAGACCCAAATCCTGTAGCTGTTCTTTGTATGTTTTAGTCTCCAGGCCCCATAACATCTTAGTTGCTCTTCTTTTAATTTTTTCCAAACTCTCAACATCTTTTTTGTGGTATAGTGACCAAAATTGGCTGCAGTATTCTAGGTGTGGTCTTACTAGGGCTTTATAAAGCGGTAATAGTACTTCTCATGATCTTGATTCTATGCCTCTGTTTATACAATCCAGGATTTTGTTAGCTTTTTTGGTTGCTGCTGCACACTGCTGGCTCATAGTCAAGTGATCGTCCACTAGGAAAAGAAGCTTTATATCAATGTGGTTATTATTTGCAGAAATATTAGAAAAATGTTTATATTTAATTGTTATTTATCCAAATAATAAGAATTGTATTAATTCAAGGTTGGCAAAAGAGAGCATTTTTGGAAGAAGAGAACATCAAGCAAAGCTATTATGTGGACTATAGAATTAAAGAAACTAATTGTTATTGTTTTTTAAATATAAACCCAGACAACACAATGTTTACCAAATATTAAGGTGATTATGTAAAAAAATTAATAAAACATTAAAAAAAAAAAAGGATTTGGGATCATGGTGTTTGACTGCCAGCTGGTGTTCCTGGATCCTGTTTTTTAATTGACGTGATGTTTGTCCCATGTAGAATTGGTTGCAATGGTTACAGTTGATTTTGTACGTGACATTGTTCTTTCATCCTTCTATGTCTTCTCTTTGGTTCTGGATAATTTCTGCTGTAGTGTGGCTGTGGGTTTGTGGGCTATTGCTATTCCTAGGGATTGGAGAATTCTGGCTGTCATGTCCAACATCCCTTTTGGGTATGGTTGAGTTAGTTTTTGCATGGTGGTTGGCTGTGTGGTGTGTTGTGGTTTGGGTGCTGTGTATCAGAATATGAAGTTTGTTGGATAGCTGGTATGGAGAAAGATGTCGAGCAGCTGTTCTTCCTCTTTTCTTAGTGTTGTACTGCTGCAGGGTGTCCTGGCCCTTCTGAAGAAGGTCTGGACACAACTTCTTTTGTGTGCAGTGGGGTGGTTGTTCACAAAGCTGAGGATCTGGTCCGTGTGCGTGGGTTTGCAATAGATGCGGGTTTCCAGTGTCTAGTCTCCTTATGTCGATATCGAGGAATGGAAGTCTGTTGTCTGTTTCCTTTTCGCATGTGAATTTGATCCCAGGGAATACACAAGTAGGTGATGTGTTTCTTCAATTTGGGAGCATTTGATGATGACAAAGGTGTCATCGATGTAGTGTGTCCATAATTTTGGTTGGATGGTGGTAGAGCTATGGATTTGAGTTGTTGCATGACTGCTCCTGCTATTAGGCCTGATATGGGTGATCCCATCAGAGTGCATAGATCCAGGAGTTTCATAATGGTTTCTGTGGATATAAAGTGTTCTGTAGTGGCCTCATCTTTGTGGGTATGGTGTTTAGTGAGTAGGTGATGTATGGTTTGTTTAGCCAGGTCGATGTCAATTGAGATGAAGAGAGCGGTGATGTCAAAGGAGACCATAATATTTTCCTTGTTGATCTTGGTGTATTTGATGCATTGGAGAAATTGTTCTGGGGAGTTTATTGAGTGGGTTGAATCATTGACCAGGTATCTGAGTTTCTTCTTCAGGATTTTTGCTAGTTTGTATGTCAGTGTTCCAGGCAGAGAGACAATTGGGCATAAAGGGATCCTATTCGTATGTATTTTGGGCAGTCCGTAGAACCCAGGTGTGGAGGAATCTTGTGGTTGCATATGTTTTCTCTCTAGTGGTGTTAGCTGTTTTTCTTTTCCCATTTTTCTTAGAGTGTCTTTTATTTTGTTCTCTAGCTGTTTTGTTGGATCATTGTGAATTATTTGATAGGTATTGATGTCACTGAGTTGGTTTTCGGCTTTGCTGATGTAGTCAGTTTTGTCCATTACTACTGTCAGTCTGCCTTTGTCTGCCAGTAGGATGACGATGCTTTCATCTTGTTTCAGTGTCTTTAGTGCTCTCTTTTTTGGGCTGTTTCACATTGCATTGCACATTGGGGATGATTCTTTGTCTGATGTCTTCTTGTGTTTCTTGGTCCACAAATTTGATACAGAATATTGAAAAGTCATTTTTGTATGTGTTCAAAATTAATTTAGAACTACTAGTGATGGCTTGAGACTAAACAGAAAAGTCTATTTCTCAGTTTTGCTCTTAATGCTAGTGTCATATTTTTGGTAGATCTGTGTATTGAATGGTTATGATAAACACTTTCATCATTCAAGGTTGGAAATTATTTTTTTCTTCACAAACAGATAAAACTCTACATGGCTATCATGCTCACAATTGTTAATCAACGACATTGCTGTTTTGAGACCAAATAGAAAGAAACCTATTTCTCTATTTTGTTGTTATGCTATTGTCATACTTTTGGTAGATCCATGTATCTAACTACTTTCATCATTTGAAGCCTGGAATCTATTCTCTTTCTTGATAAAACACTACATGGCTATCATGCTCACAGTTGTTAATCAATGACATACAGTGCCTCAAAATGTAATTTTCAGGCAATGTGATCATAAACACCTGGTGCTGTTAACTCAGTTCACTAGGCAGTATGTCATAACGAAATATGCCATGCACTATATAAAAATGCATTGCTATAGGATTCAAGGTAGCTAAATATCAAAAATGTATGTCAAAATGAATCTGTGATGTGGGAACAAGTCTGTGTTAAGCACATCTTGGACATTCTGAAACCACAGGTTGATTTATGTCTGTTCTATATGGCCATTCTTTGATAAGAAAAAGCAATATTCTAAAAGCAATATTTTTAAAATGAATGTCAGTGGAAAGTTAATCTATCCTATTGGAACCAATAGCATACAAAAGGCTTATCTGTGGCTTGTTTTTGCTCACTTTGATTATTCCAGAATTTTAGGAAAGAAAAACCTGTAGAAACTCAGCTACAAATATATTTAGAAGATATACAATGAAAATAAATTTAAAATTATTTAAAATACAGGTAGTCCTCAACTTATGACCCCAGTTGAGCCCAAAATTTCTGTTGCTAAGTAAGACATTTGTTAAATGAGTTTTGCCCCATTTTATGACCTTTCTTGCCACATTGTTAAGTGAATCACTGCAATTTTTAAGTTAATAGCACGATTGTTAAGTGAATCTGGCTTCCCCATTGACTTTGCTTGTCAGAAGATTGCAAAAGGGAATCACATGACCCTGGGACACTGCAACTGTGATAAATATGAGTCAGTTGCCAAGTGTCTGAATTTTGTTCATGTGACCACAGGGATGCTGCAATGGTCATAAGTGTGAAAAACGGTCTTAAGTCACTTTTTTCAGTGCCATTGTAACTTTGAATGGTCTCTAATCAAACTGTTGTAAGTTGGAGACTACATATAACGTCCTTCTTATTAGAAAAAGAATGTCCTTCTGTCCCATTGCTAAAGTAAAAAGAGAACATGAATATGTAAAAACAATTTTTTTTCTAGAGAAAAGAAGAACTAGGGGGGACATGATAGCAATATTCCAGTATGTGAGAGATTGCCACAAAAAGGAGGGCATCAACTTATTTTCCAAAGCACCAGAGGGCAGGACAAGAAACAATGGATGGAAATTAATCAAGGAGAGAAACAACCTGGAATTAAGGAGAAACTTCCTAACAGTGAGGACAATTAACAGCTTGCCTTCAGAAGTTGTGGGTGCTTCATCACTGGAGGTTTTTAAGAGGAGACTGGACAGTCACTTGTCTGAAATAGTATAGAGTTTCGTACTTGAGCAAAGGGTTGGGCTAGAAGACCTCGAAGGTCCCTTCCTGCTCTACTCTGATTGATTGAAAAACAATGGCTATTATTTATATGTATATATTTAACAGCAATCTCTGCCATAAGAGTAATCTTGTAATTTGAGGATTGGGGAAACATGGGTAGAAACCGAAAGTTATCAGATGTATATGCAGATATCTGTTTATGCAGTTCTTTAAAATTAATTAAAAAATAAGATTCCAATATTCCTGGAAAACAGAAATCCTAAATTAGAGATCTCTTCCTCTTCCACCACCAGTGGCTGAACCTGGTGACCCTTAGCTAGTTTTTTTTTCTTTGTATTAGCTCATGGCTTCTTTTTTCAGGAGCAGCATTATTTTGCCTGTTTCTTCTTCCTGTTGGTGTCAAGGTTGAATTGCTAAGATACTTGTTAACTTCTGTCATTACTCAACTTGCCATAGAAACGGGGGGGAGGGAGAGCCTGGGGAAAAAATGGGAGTTTCAAGAAGCCGTCCACGGACAGTGAGACCCAAGGTCACCAAAGCAGGTGTCTGACGGAGAAGTGGATCATTCCCATAATAAACCTGCATGGGAAAATTAGAGTTGATTTTGCTTCTTCAGTGCCGGATGTGTATTCAATAAAGTTTATATCCTATGACACAAGACCATAGAGTTTCTTTGATATTGAATTCGCTGACTAGCTGGACGGTTGACAGTTGGTTTAAAAATGTGAAGAAGAAACAGAGGCAAGGATAGTGTAGCAACTGGATGATCTACTTCCAAATGAAAATAATATTTTTTATATCCATAACAATGACACAGTGTATTTACTGCAGCATTTCTATATCCGCATACCTCAGGATTTATTATAACCTAGTTCTATGTCTCAGAGATGTCAATGGATAGACTGAAAATGGTGAAAGAAAAGCAGCTAGTGGAACTCCTCATGAACTCTCACCTAACTGAGATAAGCTATGTTAGTATTTATTCAGGGGTGGGAAATATGGCACCCTTTAATGACCTGTGGACATCAGTTCCAGCCATGCTGGTTCAGGGAATTCTGGGAGTTGAAGTCAACAGATCATAAAGGGTCCATAGTTCCGCACCCCTGGATTATATGAACATTCCAGATTACTTTAGAAAATATCAATTTTTTTCCCTAAAATAAAATAGAAACATCAGCTGTGGCAAAATTTCATTTATTTAGTCTAATATGGTCTAAATGAGAGGCAGGATTTTCTTGGCTTTAGCTGTGCAGCTGTAGCAGCCTCATTCTCTCAAACACATTCTCTTATATACACAAACATACACATAAACTCTCAAATAAAGGTGATAGAATTGGGTTTTATCACATGTAATTGCTATTGTCACATCTAAATTAGTCTTAGGAGCTCAAGCTTTTCAACTAGTTGTAATCCTACCCCATCTACTAGTTTGATTTCTTCTAATTGGTAGCATGTTTTCAGATTTTCAGGCAATTTTTTATTCAGGGATTGAATGTGGTATCTTCAGCTTGTAAGCACCAGCTAAACTACTGACCCATAGTTTGTTCACACCAGTCCCATAAGCCAATTGCACACCTTGTCTTTTGCTTTGGGATGGAGCTTGTGCTACTGAAGATGCACAAGTAGAAGTAGAAGTAGAGAGGAAGTAGAGAGATTCTTGAACTTTGTATGCGATATCTTTCTTTAGGTAAACAATCATACCTGCATTTCTTTCCATAAAATTACTTACAAAGTCCAAAAGATGCTTGAGGCTGTTGAAAGAAAAATCAGGTCTGGTTCCAATCCGGGAATAAAAAAAATGGAGGCTGACTGCTTAGGAAAGAAGGTTTTTGTTTATAGATGAGCAGAACCAGCAACAGCATGCAGGCCTGGGACAGCTGACAAAATGGAGTTGAGAGTAGATGGGTTTTTATACATTCTTTGGGGCTTTGTATTTGAAATGTCTGTTGTAAAATGTACTTTGACCTGTGCTTGAGTGTGCCCTTTTGGTATTCTAATTATTGTTGCCTGACTCCCATTATGGCTTGGAGTCATGTCCTGTCCTTGGAGCTGGGTGGTTAATGTAGATTTTAGGAGTCTTTGTTTTTCTAATCCTATCAGGTCCAGCCTTCTGTGGGACCTGTGGCTGAAGGCGTTTTGCTTATGAATAGTGTGGCTCCAATCTTTCTGAATGGATTAAAAAATCTGCATTTTTAAAGATTGGCCTCCTCAGGTTTCTGCCAGAGGAAGGAAAACTGGGGCTGTTTCTGCCTTTGTTAAGATTTTTTCTCCATTTCTCCTTTAGGGAACATATTCTATCCTGCCTTTTTTTAATATTCCCTAAAATATTTCTGTCAAGCTGCAAAGCCTACTGTCTTTAGGACCACTGCATGCTTCTAACTTGCCAACATTGCAGGAGGGGGAGAGGGGAACTGTTTGATTCTGCAGGTGCTTCTTATCACCGTGAGAGCTGAACAGTTGTTTTGGTGAACTAAAGTTTCTTCTCATAACAATTACTAGAAGATGTATTGGGCAATGTGACCTGAACTGTCAGAGAGAGGAGGGAGAATTTTACTCTTAATTATCTGTTTCCTGCCATTGCTTCAGAGCTAGCTTCCTTTCAAACTTGCCAGAATGTTTATTGCATAATAAAGTTAACATTGGAGTTCATCATGTCTCTAGTGTTTTGCTTTGTTGGGCTTATTCAACCGGAATATGACACTAAGCTAGCTATCAAAAATTTCCTAAATTAATTAAGGGGTTCTGAGTCCCTACGCCTTTCTGGAAGCCTCCAGAGGGGTGGTGCTCAGGAGAAGATGCCTGAAACCGAGAAGCCGACTGAAGCCAGGTTGGGATCGATCGATGGGACTCCAGCTGGGGCTGAAAAAACCTTTGTAACCCCACCAGCCTCAACCCATCCTAAGTAGCGAGTTGAATGCAAGGAGCCAACCCCAGCCCTGGAATGGTGGGGTGGCAACATTCAACTAGTCTGAATTGGAGAAGTGGCAAGAGGAGTTATGGAGAGCAGTGGCAGCTGAACTCATGACGTACTGCCCTCAACCCCAGTGGAGCAGAGAGCTGGAGTGGTGGGAGCAAGAGGCTTTGGAGTGGATGGCCCCCAAGGAGTACTACCTGCCAAGGTGTGGCAGCCAGTCAGTGGAGCAACTGAGACAGAATTTTAGCAGCCTGAAGGTTCATGGAGGAGAGCTAGTCCCACGGTCCAAAACTCCAAAGGGGCTTGGCTCCACTCCTGGCATCAGCACTAGTCCTCTCGCCTCAGCATGCAGCAGGAGCAGCAGCCGTGGTGACCAGGAGAACCACTAGCCCACTGCCAGGACCACATCCTCAGCCTGGCCCCAGTCTGGGATGAGAGCCTGCAGTCTGCCATTGGTGCCTGCTTCCCAGCCTGGGAGGGCAGATTGGTGACCATCCCTGGGTCCCAGGTATGGGGTTCCCCCATGGATGTACCCATATGGTGGAGGCTGGAGGCTGAGACATGAGCCAGGGCCAGGGCCAACTCCACACCCACCACTAAGGGCTACATTGGATGGAACCCCCAAGAAGCTGGCGTCCTTCCTCAATCAAGTCTGGACCCACCTCGACCAACATGGAGAAAACTACCCTAATGACAAGGGCCAGGTGGATGTCATGATGGCCAACCTCGAAGGGGAGGTGGTGGAATGGGTGACAATTCTCCATGACAAAAGTGTCTCTTAACTGGCAGATCCTGATGCATTTCTCTGTGGGCTCAGAGACCGGTTTGGAGACCACACGCAAGCCCAACAAGTGGAGGTAGAGGTTCGGAAGGTCAAGCAAGGGAGTAGACCAGTGGCTAAATACATTAGAGATTTCTGGAGGATTGCAGGGAGACTGAGGCACTGGCCAGAGCAACTTTTGACCCATTACTTCTGAGAGGGGCTGAGCCACAACCTCTTCCATATGTGCCTAGTCCGAGGGATCCCAAATCAACTTAGTGACTGGTACCAGTTATTCACCACCATAGAGATAGACCTAGTGATGTACAAGGACCATGGGAGCCTCAGACCACGGCAGAATAAAAGCCAAGAGAGACGCGTGCTGGGGAGAAAACCGCCAGCAAAAGCATTCCCAATGCCTGCAGGGCTGCCAGACCACACTCCCCTTATGTGCTTCTGCTGTGACTATTTTTTTATGGTCACCCCAAAGATGGCAGAGGACATGATCCTGGATCTAGCTTGGTTAGCCAAGTGGGGGCCTTGGATCTATTGGGAGAGAGCCTCAAAGCAGTTGATTATGATTAAGATTAATTTACTTGATGCCAATCTAAATTCTATGGATTCTATTATTCTATATAGAGTATATACCAGTGATGGCGAACCTTTTAGAGACCGAGTGCCCAAAAACTGGCCCTGCCCCTGCTCCACCCCCTGCCCTGCTCCTGCTCCACCCCCACACCATCCCCCACCCCGCCTGCCCGCGGGGCCACTCACCACCTCCAGGGCCCGCCACAGATCGCCCAGGCAGCCCAGCAGTGCCATAGCAGCCATGCCCTCTGCCCGCACCCCGCAGCACCAACTGTGCGTGATGTGGCATGAGGGCAGAGTCTTGTCTACACTGCCTGGCTGCCATGTCCTTGGCTGCGCTGCTCCACGTGGGCCACGCTCAGGGGCGACTCCTCCAGGGGGGCTGCTGGTGAGGAGGGGGTCATGGGGGGAGGCGAGGCTGGGGCAATGGCACGTGTGCCCACAGAGAGGGCTCTGAGTGCCGCCTCTGGCACGTGTGCCATAGGTTCGCCACCACTGTAGGTAAGCTTCAATATAGCTTTTAATCCAAGAACAGTTTTTTTGTATTTCTATTTATTTCTTTAATCAGGTCTGTATTTTGGTCAATATAGAATCATATCTTACTTTGAGGGTCACTTTTTATGTGACCATCAGCATTTTTTTCAGATTCCTAGAAACACTTACATTTTTCTCTAATACTTCTGGAAAAAGTTATTTTTCAAAAGTATAACATTGGGGACAGACAGAAATCTCAGCAAGGAATTACTGTTTGCCTTGAAATAAATCTTAGGTGGATTCACATGACTGCAAATTAGCCTGAATGCATTTGCTTCTTGCAGTAAAATGATTATTGCAATTACTTTAAAGTGAAATCCTTAAGAATTGCTTAAATCACTTTGTGCTAAGATTTTTTAAGTGAGTTCTTAGTTGGCTGCACCAAGATAAGAAGTTGCTACAGTCCAGAAAAACACACAATTTGTATGTATTAATGAATGAACAGCACTAAGTATTAAATTTAGCAGAAAGTTAAATAAGGAAGATAGAGAGGATAAAGGAAAAGAAGAAACTGGAATAAAGAGGAAAACAGCAGCAAAACAGCAGTGCAGTGAATGAGTGGCTGCATGTGGAGTTGGAGGCATCTGGCAGCAGAGAACGACAGATCCAGCTCAGGAGCCCAACTCAGAAAAAGAGGCAACTGAGAGCAGTGAACTGGTGGTTGAACAGCAGACAAGAAGGGAGACTGTTGGAGGCAGCGAACTGGTGGGTCACATATATTCAGTAATTGCCTAGATCCATAGTCCAATCTAGGCAGCCCAGCTCGAGGGGGCAGCCAGGCAGCCCGACGCAGGGCCCAGCAAACTAGAGGCAGCCTAACTACCACAGCCCTCTTCCTGCATCCTTCCAGCCCCACTGCCCACCCCAGTGACCTGCCCCAGGTGCAGGAGTTGATCAACATTCCCTCCCCAGAGAGATCAGCAGTCCCCCCACCTCCTACTAGCCTGGCAATCCCTCTGACGGAGGACAATGGGCCTGCAGCAATAACAAAGGGAACTGGTGGCTATGAGAAATTGGTGGTAGCAAAATCTGTGGAGGGGAGAAATGCAGCAGCAAAATCAATGAAGGGGAAAAACACAGCAGCAGCAGCAGCAGCAGCAGCAGAGGCACATGATCTGATCTCTAAAGCTGAGTGGCCAGCTGAGTGGAGCAGACCAGACAGCGGAGCTGAGCTGACCGGAAAGCTAAATGGCAGGCCTGACCAGAGCAGAGACGACAAGAGGCCAGAGCACCGAACAATGGAAGTGAAGGCAACAATTAAGTTTGAGATCCCAATAGGAAGGGAGGGAAGACCCCAGTAGAGAATAAAAATAAATACAGGACAGAAAAAAGGCTACATAAACAGGCAAATAAGGACAAGAGTGAAACATTAGAAATCAAGGAAGAATAGGATTAATAAAGAGGCAAATCTTAACAGGGCAAATCTTAAATAATAAGGTAGGGAGGAATTGGAGCTCAAAAACTTTTAAAAAAATAGAGGGAAGAAAAGGATAAATAAAACTAACATCATAGTGAGAGATTTCCGGTGACGTCACTGAGCTTAGACCCAAGGGAATAATTGTCCGTTCCCTGGGTCCGATATTCTTCTGCTGGTGGGTCCGTTTGGGCTGAATGCCACCCTGGAGAGGTGGCCACTGAACGGTGAACCTTTGAGGAACACGGGCCGGTGGTAGCCGGCTCGCTGAACTCAAAGCAGCCCCTGGAACCAACGGAAGAAAGACGGACCGCATTTATGCTATCTGCCATTAACAGCTGTCTGTCAGAGACGGAGAAACAGCTGATTTTGACAGCAAGCAGCCGGGCCGGGTGAGATTCTGCTTCCTTTATTTCGGCAATGTGGACTTTGATTTTAAACATCTTTTAAACAGTCTGTCTTCAATTGAACCGGGAAGCCTGAAGAGAGGAAGGAGGGGGTTTTTTCTCCCTCCTCCCGTACAAGCGGCGGTTTAAGTTTCTTCATTATAAAAAGAAGAAACAATTTGAACTATTTTAAAGTCTTTATAAATGCTAAGAACTGAGGAAATCTATTTGCTTTTTAAAGGAAAAATATGTTTAATTGGGAAAGCCATCCTTGCTTCAATTTGGTTTTTTTAAAACTTCAGAAACTTTTTTTCATTTACTCTGAATAATTTTTTATTCTTTTTATTTTTTTTCCCTCTCTGCCTAAAACCTGGGAAGATTACATTGTTGCTTTTATGGCTACTTTCTCCCTTTGTTCTCTGGCAGCTGTTGTTTGCTTAGCCTGAGAATTTGGCTCAATGCCCAGACACTTGGCTGAATGCCCAGACATTCTTATCTGTTTTTAAAAGTTACCTAAAGAGATTTTTTTTCCCTCTGTCTGTGGCTGTATAACTCCTATTTTAAGAAGAATTGAACATCAAGAATTGAACTAGTTGGATTATAAATTGGATAATTTTTACTACAGGGTTTTTTTCCCTTTTTTTCTTTTTTTTCTTTTTCTTTTTTCTTTTTTGCTATTTTTAGCCTTTGTTCCCTTGTCTCTCTTTTTTTTATTCTTCCCTGTTTTCTTTTTTACTATTTTTATCAATTTGGGGTTGTTCTTTTTTTTTGTTTTTCTTTCCGGATAATTTTTTCTCCTTTTTTTAAGGCTTTGGGGGTTCCTTGCTACCCCTCTTCTTTTTTTGGAACTATTTTTTTTCTTTTTTTTGAACCATGTTTGGCTTCCTCTCCTAGCAATAGGAGGGTAGGGGATTACAATTGGCCATCGGGCCATCTGGTGGATTATAAAACAACATAACAACTAGAAGATGGCGACTTCAAATTTGGTGAAGGGGAGAAAAAAGGGATCCTCTGCCCCCGCTTCATCCTTGGCGAGTCCAGTCCCTCAAAAATCAATTACTACATTTCTACAACAAGAAAAGGTGGAACCCCAATCAAAAGATATCCAAGTGATACTACAAGCAATTTCAGAGATGGAAATGGATATGAAAAAGGAGTCAGATAAAAATTATGAAGATTTGAAAAACGATCTCGTTAAAATGGATCAAAAAATGGAAACCTTCCAACAGGCGATTATAGATAATCAGCAAAGAATGCAAAAAATAGAAGACAAGTCGGTGGAAGTGGATCAGAAATTAGAATACCTCCAAGGAGAGAATCAGAGATTGGCGCAAGCAAATGCAGAATTGGAAGACATATGGCTGTGATGGAAATGGAAAGATCATCATATTTCTTAAGATTTCAAAATGTTATAGAAGAGAAGGATGAGAACCTGTTAGATCTGATGAGTGAGCTATTGGTGGAGTTGCTTGGAATAGAAAAGATTCAAATGGAACGAGAAATAGATCAGGTTTTCAGAGTCAATTCAAGCTATGCTAGATTCGTTAAAAGATCCACAAGAGATGAAATTTTGAGAGCAATAAGAGATCAACCACTGAAATATAAAGAAAAAGAACTTGTAGTTCTTAAGCAAATTCCTAGAGGGATAAGAGAAGCCCGAAGAGAATATCAATTTTTAACAAAGAGATTGTTCAATAAAGGAGTGAATTTTAGATGGTTGGTCCCAGAAGGATTACTAATTTTCTGGGACACGAAAAGATATAGACTGGATACCCCACTTCAAGCAGAGGAATTTTTCAACAACCATAGAGATTTTCTGGAAAGAGGTGAACCTGAGCCTAAGAAACAAGAGGAAAGGACCGCTGCAGGAGCATCTAAACAGATGGAGGAGGATGAACCCAAAAAGACCCAATCAGAGGAAGATGTAAGACCGAAAGATCAGAGGTAGATAAGCTCCCCTAGAAGACTGAGGGCTAGATATAACTGAAACTATGGAGGAGATTGGAATTTTTTCAATAAACATAAATGGTCTGAATTCTCCTTCAAAAAGGAGTAAAATATTTACTAGACTACAAAAACTGAAAATGGATATAATTTGCATTCAAGAGACACATATTAAGAGACAACATTTTAGAATCTTAGAACAACCTAAAATGGGTAAGCTTTATACTTCCTTGGCACTTCAAAAGAAAATAGGTATAGCTCTTTATATAAAAGAAAAGATGAATCCAAAACAAATTTATGCTCATGAAGAGGGGAGAGTATTAATGGTAGAAATTATGTGGAATCAAAACCAAATATTGATGGTTGCAATATACGCACCTAATGAGAAGCAAGATCAGTTTTATCAGCAGCTACATGACAAACTAGTGGATCTAAATCACCAAAATCTTTGTATATTAGGAGACTTTAATGCAATAGCTGATGCAATACAGGACTATAAAAGCTATAAACAAGGGAAAAAAGGAGGAAATATTTTACCAAAGGCCTTTTTAAAAATGAAGGAGGAATTGTTTATACAAGATGTTTGGAGAGAGATGAATCCAGAAAAGTCACAGTATACATTCTATTCAAATAGGCATAAATCATGGTCAAGAACTGATATAATATGGATGTCCCAAAATTTGAAGACTATAATACAAGAGGTTGAAATAGAACCATAATCCAATTAAAATGATCTGGAAAGGAACCAGAAAAAAATTAAGATGGTCATTAAATAAATCTATATTGAAAGAGAAAGAATTTTTACAATTAGCAACAAAAGAAATGGATTTTTTTAAAAAATAAAGAAGAAAGAAGAAACCTCTTTCCAAAATGTATGGGATACGGTTAAAGCATATTTTAGAGGTTTGGCTATAATGTACACCACTAAAAAGAACAAAGAAAAGAAACAAGTACAGTTTAGGCTGAAAGAAGAAATCAAAAAATTGGAATTTGGATTGTGAACTGATCCACAAAAGAAGGAATTGAAGGCACAAATGGAACTAATAAAACATAAATTAAACCTATCTGAGATGGATATGATGGCACAACAGATTAAACAATCTAAACAGAACTTCTTTGAAAATGCTAATAAACCGGGAAGATGGCTTGCATATAGACTGAAGAAAGAAAGAGAAAAGAGAATGATAAGTAAATTACAAGATTCAAAAGGCGAGGTATATTGCCATAATGATGTGATGAAAAAAATTGTTAAGGACTACTATGAGACACTGTATAAGGCGGAGGTGGTTTCTAAAGAGGCAATACAGGATTATTTAAAAGGAGCTGATCTTCCAAAGGTGCCAGGGAATATGCGACATATTTTAAATGAGAAAATAACAATGATGGAGATCATAGAGGCAATAAAAAGACAAAAGAAGGATAAAACCCCGGGGCCTGATGGGCTCCCTGCAGAGGTCTACGTAGCTTTACAAGATATAGTAAGCCTGATTTTGAAAGAACTGTGCAATGAAATTTTCTTAGAGACAAAAATACCAAATTCGTGGACTGAAGCTAATATCACTTTGATACTTAAAGAAGATACTGATCTCACACAAATTAAAAATTATAGACCAATATCGTTATTAAATGTGGATTATAAAATTTTTACTTCAATAATGGCAGAAAGAATGAAGAAATTTCTGATTGAATTTATTCATACAGACCAAAATGGCTTTTTGCCTAAAAGACAGATAAAGAACAATTTAAGGATTATTCTAAACGTTTTAGAATATTATGAAAATCACCCAGGGAAACAGATGGCACTCATATTTCTTGACGCACAAAAAGCTTTTGACAACTTAAATTGGCAATTTATGTTCCAACAGTTGACGGAAATGGACTTTGGCAAAAACTTTATAAATGCAATTCAAGCAATTTACAATAAAAAAACAGCAAGGATATTTTTAAATGGAGAATATACAGATGGCTTTGACATCAAAAAAGGCACAAGACAGGGATGCCCATTATCTCGCCTGTTATTTATTCTCACATTGGAGGTGTTGGCTAGAGATATTAGGCAAGACACGGAAATTAAGGGACTGGAAATAAAAGAACAGAAATATAAACTACAGGCTTTTGCAGATGATTTAGTTTTTATTTTAGAGGAACCATTGGAAACAGTTACTAAACTTCTGCAGAAAATAGAGGAATTCGGAGAAGTAGCAGGCTTGAAGATAAATAGAGAAAAGACTAAGGTATTAACAAAAAACCTAACAGACAAACAGAGAACTCAATTTGCAAAAAGGTCAAATCTTAAAATAGCCAAAAAAGTTAAATATTTAGGTATCTACTTAACTTCAAAATATACAACATTAAAAGAAGATAACTATGAAAGAGTAATGAAACAAATAAAAGTAGATTTGGAAAAGTGGAAAAACCTCCAATTGTCATTGTTAGGAAGAATAGCGACTGTGAAGATGAACATCTTACCGAAACTACTCTTCCTATTTCAAACGGCCCCTGTTAAACTGGGCAAGAAATTCTTCGATGATTTAAATTCAACAATATTGAGATTTATATGGCAAGGGAAGAAAGCACGAATTAAAACTAAACTGCTACAAGAAACAAAAGATAGAGGGGGTTTTGGACTTCCGGATTGGAGACTTTATTACCAAGCATCCATTTTGCTTTGGCTTAAAGAATGGATTACATTGAGAAATAAACAACTTCTTTATTTAGAGGGGCATGACTTGAAATTGGGTTGGCATGCGTTCTTATGGTATGAGAAAAACAAAGTACATAAATATTTCCAAAGCCATGCCATAAGGAATGTTTTGTTTTCAGAGTGGGAGAAAATCAAACAGAAAATTTATATGAAAATACTTGAGTGGCTTTCAACAATGGAAGCATTTGCTTATCCAAATTTAATCAACTACGATAAACTTGTCACTTATAAAGACATTTTGGATAAGGATGGAAAACTTAAAGACAGACAAACTCTTTATCAACAAGGCATTGACCTAACATGGTGGTCCTATCTGCAAATTCAAACAAGATATGAAAAAGATGTAAAATCAATGGACTTTTATAAAGAAGAGACATTATTTGATAAAACACTTTTGAAAACAGATGAAAACCTGATTAAGAAGCTTTATAAATTTCTACTAAGATGGAAGATGGAAGAAGAACAAGTAAAAGAAACAATTTGAAGGGGATCTTATTTTTTAACAAACGAGTGGGATTTATTTCCAAAATATGCCTAGTCTTACAAACTTTTTGAAGATCATCTAATGCAGAGGTCCCCAACCTTTTGGGCACCAGGGACTGGTTCCGTGGAGAAAAGTTTTTCCGTGGACCGAAGGGGGCGTGTTTTTTTGTGCTGCCTGCATCCTACGGATGGGGCTTTGCTTGTTTATGCAGACCGGTTGCTGGCATACCATGGCCCGGTACCGGTCCATGGACCATGGTTGGGTACCCCTGATCTAATGGTGATACAGATTTGTTGGGTATGGGGGTCCAATAACACTCAGTCTTTAGTGCCTCATGATCCAGTAATGATTTAATTTTTAATGTCTCATCATCACAAGTATCAATGGGCTGTAAATGCACAGGTAAGTATCTATACCCTGTCTTCTCTTTGTCATTCATTTTGCCAACTTTATCTAAGAGATTGCTAATTCCAGGGTGTTTACTTCTGCCTTCCCTCCAGGCATATGTCTGGACTCTTCTTCTGGTAGGATGGACTTAGCTAGATATTAGGCTTTGTCTGAAATGTATTTCTTATAAATAAATAAACCTGTTATAAAGCTTGATTCATTAAATAGTGCTGAGATCAGATTTCTGCTTTCAGGGGTGCTCACATGTGCACATAGAATGCTTCAACCTCTGGTAATATTTTAGCTCAGATTCTCTTTTTCCTTGACATAATATGTAGACATGGATTTTATTTATTTGAAAGCAACAACCTTAGTTTTTTATTTTTGATTTAATGAATCTCACAAGATCCATAAATTTTACAGTACCTCTAAGAATAATGAGATATGAGTCACAACAGATAAATAATGAAATATGAGACACAACCCTGTATTTTTCCCATGGAACAACAACTGATGGAGCAGAAAGGTTAATATAATGCAGATTCAACTAAAAGAACATCACACTGTCTGGGCCCCAACTGACTTATGAACTTATGAAAATTATGTTTATCCCTGTACCTGTAGAGATATATCCACACAGCACTTTTTGTTTTAAAAGAAGAAAACAAATAAATTGACTCCATATTTTCTTTAGGGTAAAATGACAGGCATATAAGGACTCCATCATGGTATATAATAATAATAATAATAATAATAATAATAATAATAATAATAATAATAATAATAATAATAATAATAATAATAATAATAATAATAATAATAATAATAATAATAATAATAATAATAATAACAACAACAACAACAACAACAACAACAACAACAACAACAACAACAACAACAATCATACGAATGGCTACGGGACTTGGGGGTTGGCTAGTTAAAGAAAAGAAGAAATAGGGGAGACATGATAGCAGTGTTCCGGTATCTGAGGGGCTGCCACAAGGCAGAGGAGGCCAGGTTGTTCACCAAAGCACCAGAGGGAAGGATGAGAAACAATGGTTGGAAACTGATCAAAGAGAGAAGCAACCTGGAATTAAGGAGAAACATCCTGACAGTGAGGACAATCAACCAGTGGAACAGCTTACCCAGTGGTGGGATTCAGCCAGTTTGCACCAGTTCAGGAGAACTCGTAGCTAAATGTTGTTGAGTTCGGAGAACTGGCTGAACCCACGTTGCTTCTGCTACAAAACAAGCATATATTTTAGAAAGCCAGATGAAAGAAAATTCAGTACAAATTGCTTTTATCTGATAAAGTTTTAAAGAAAATGCCTAATAAATTTGTAGGTTGTACAAATAAATTTGTAGGATGGGAAACAAAGATAGACTTCATAGCTTGCTAAAAAATATGGAAAATGTGATAGACTTAAATAATAATTGGACATGTATGACAAGGAACAGATTTAGGCACTCCTAGGTCAGAGTAATCAGTGTGCTTCAAAAAACTCATTTAACAAGACCTCTGACCTTTTAACCTAATGACTAATCCAATCATTGATCAAGCCTCATGAGCTAATAAATTAGCACTCTTCTCCAGCAAATCATTAAAAAAAGTCTCCCTAAATTAAAATTCTTAGCACATGAATTTTCTCTTGTTCTGCACAATATTCCAATTTGCATCACTTGGAAATCACAAGACATTATCTCGATTAAAAAACAGATTTCTAAGTAATTTTGTTTCGCCATCCTAATTTTCTGTGCCATTTCTTTTTGTGTTGTCAGATTAATCTTGTGTTTTATAATATTCCATTTTTCTTTTAGCTTTTTGTTTTGTGGATCCTTCTGTAGGTCACTTTCTGTTTCTTTAAGTTCTTCTTGCAGTTTTTCTTGTTGAAGTCTCCTATCTTTATTTTTCTTAGAGTTGTATGCAATTGTCAATCCCCGAATGTAGGCTTTTGTAGTATCCCACAAATTTTGTGTTGATGTCTCTTCCTTTTTATTTACCTGAAAAAATAATGTCAGTTCCTTTTCTAGCATCTGTATATATTGTTTGTCTTTACATAGTCTTTGATTCATTGACCATCTTTTTCTCTGTTTCTGGCCTTTCCATTTTATTGTTATTGGGTTGTGATCTGCCCAGTCATTAAGTCCTATTTCAATTTCCTCTATCCCGTTCTGTATTTCTGTTGTTACCCAGGCCATATCGATCCTGGACCAGGATTGATGCGGATACGAATAAAATGTGTATTGTTTGTCTGATCTGTGTGTCTCTCTCCATATATCCCGAAGGTTAAGTTCTGTTACCATGTTAAAGAACGATTTTGGTAATATATTTTTCTTCTTTTTGCTCTTTTTGCTACTCTTATAGTCTTTCTTAACATCGACTATTGCATTTAGATCCCCAATCATACAAATACTTTCATAATCCAGATCCACTAATTTCTTATGTACCTTTTTAAAAAATTCATGTTGGTTATTATTTGGTGCATATACTGCCGTTAATAAAGTTTGTTTTTGCTCTAATTCTATTTCCAACATTAAAATTCTCCCCTCTTCATCCGAATATATTAATTTGGATTTTATTTTTTCTTTGACATATATAGCAATTCCTCCTTTCTTGTTTTGTGCTAGTGTTGTGTATAGTGTTCCTAATTTTACATTCTCTAGTAGTTTTCTATAATCCTTTTTTATATGAACTTCCTGAAGACATATCACGTCTGCATCCAATTTCCTTAATTTATTAAACGTTTGTACTCTTTTTCTTGGTATGTTTAAACCATTAATGTTTACAGAAAAGAGCTTAATTGCCTCTCCCGTTTTTTACTTGATCTAGTTTTTTTGTGCTTCTTGTCTCTATTACCCTTCCCTTTGCTCCTTCTCTTTCTAATCTTTCTCTTTCTTGTATCTTTTGGTTTCTCTTTCTCGTTCAAATTCTTCTAATAGGTCTTCCTCCTGTCTTTTACTCTCTGGCTCTTCCCTACTTTCTTGTTCTTCTCCCTGCGCAAAGTGACATTCATAAAAATCCTGCGCTTTCTCGAGTGTGTCTATCTTATATTTTTTTTCTTGCCATGTTACAAATATGCCTTCAGGTACTAACCATCGAAACATAACTTTGTATTTAGTTAATTGGGTTGTTAGAAATTGGTATTCTCGTCTCTGATTTCGTATTCTACGTGGTATTTGCTTTAATACAATTATTTCTTTACCCTTATATACTATCTGTTCATCTCGTTTTTTTATATATTTCATTCCTTATTGATCTTCTAGTAAATCTTATATGCACCTCTCTCGCCAATCTGTGCCTTCGTGCATAATTTGTATATACTCGATATATTTCATCTATGTCTCTTCTTGTTTCCTGTTTGTCCTTTCCTAATATCTCAGCCAATATCTCCGCCATCTTCTCTCCCAAATCTTCTTCTTTTTCCTCTACGATATTTTGAAATCTTAGGAAGAACGAAGCTTTTTCCAATTCCAAGAAGGCAACAGATTCAGTCAACTCTCTGTTTACTTGTTTGGATATCTGATCCATCTTTTCTATTTTGCCATCAACTTGATCTATTTTTGTTTCAACTTTTTGAATTCTTTGTTCGTTCTTCATCATTGTTTGTTGTATACTCTCTATCTTGTCATTCATGTTTTTAATTTCATTTTTGATTTCTTTGTGATGAATTTTTGTTTCTTCATGATTATTTGCTATTGCCTCTTGGGTCTTCGTCATTGTTTCCTGCATCATCTGTAGCATTATCTGTATACTCTGTGGGTTCATCGCCAATTCTACTTTTTCTTTTTCCTTCCCCAACATGGTTCCTATCGTTCTTTGACCTATAGGAGATGGCATTATAGGTGTGGGATTTGTAGCTGGTTTTTTACTTATTTTAGTTGTTGCTGTGGTACTTGTCATTTTTATTACTTGAATAATATTTTTCCACACTTGCATATATCAATATTATATAACGTTATTCTTAGAGTTAACCTTAAAAATAAGATTACAAATAGAGTTATACCTTTTCTTATCCCACTATTATATAATATAATTTATAATACTCTTAACACCTCTTATATATATTTCTATAATACTACACACAATGCATATACATATACTATTCTCTAAGTATTATCACCGCTCTTAATTTCATTCACTATCACTCTTGTTTGAATAATCACCTTTCTCTCTATGATCCCTGCTTGTTAACAGGTGCTGCAATATTGCATCAGCCTTTTTTCTCTCTGTCTCAGTTTAATGTGTCCACAGATCCACCAAATGTCACCTTATTTCTTATATCCAATGAATGCAAAACGTCCACTAGTCACTTTGTCCAGATATATGTCAGTTAAGATTCAAATTTCAATGCTATTTGTTCTTCAAAAATAAGATCCACTAATTGGTATTAGGTTTCTCCGTTGTCTCACTTCAACTTTTAATCCTTATGTTAATTTTTTCAAAGTCTCTTAATCACCCTTTGTTGCCTCCGGCCGTCCTTTCTCCAGTCCTTTCTCTAGTTTCAATCTCTGCTTCTTGCAGCTTTTAAATTCCAGTCTTTCACGTTTTATAAACTTTACTGTGGGCTCTCTGCTTCTTCTCGCTGCTCTCGTTCTGCTCTAAGGCTCCCTTCTCCGCTCTATTCAATTTCAGTTGCCGCTGTGTCTCTCTCCTTATCGCTTTGCTTTTTCCGCGCCTTCTATCAAGTATTCCTCACCTCCTTCAGGGGTTTCCTTCGTCTCCCGTACGAAGCTGTCAGTTCTACTTTTCACTTCCCTCTCAGGCTGTCGCCATCGCTCCCGGCCGGCCTTAAAGACCGGCTTCTTCTCCGCCAATTTTAAGAGTGCTGCTCCTGTCTGCTCGGGTGTTTGCTTTCCACCCGGCTTCTCTGAAGCTTCCTCTTTGATTTACCTGTCTCTCCGGGATCGGTAAAGCCCTTACCGGGCTCTTAGCGAAGAATTTTCCGGGATTTAGGAACAGAGATCTGTTCCTTCACCCGCTCCACGATGACGTCACAGCCGGAAGTTAAACAATATATAGAGGCAGCAAAAATGAGCAAAATCACAGAAGAACAAAAGGAAATGTTGAATAGACCAATAACCGCAATAGAACTAGAAACAGCATTGAAAAAACAAAAAAATAATAAATCACCAGGCCCAGATGGAATTCCGGTTGAGATTTATAAAAATACACAAGAGTCACTACAATGGATAATGTTGGAGATTTGTAATGAGGTGCTGGAGGAGGCGAAGATACCGGCATCTTGGACTGAAGCAATTATTACTCTCATCCCTAAGGAAGACTCAGACTTGCAACAAATTCAAAACTATAGGCCGATTTCTTTACTGAATACAGACTATAAGACATTTGCAACAATAATAGCAGAAAGGATTAAAAAAATCTTGAATAACTACATCCACCCAGATCAAAATGGATTTCTACCAGGACGACAGATAAAAAACAATATGAGGATAATAATGAACACCTTAGAATTCTATGAAGTCCACTCTGAAAGACAAGCTACACTGGTTTTCCTTGATGCCCAGAAGGCATTTGATAATTTGAATTGGAAATTTATTATAACACAATTGAACTACATGGAATTTGGGACAAAATTTGGAAAGATGGTTGAGAAAATATATACTAAACAAACAGCTAGGGTAATTATGAATGACGAAATGACAGAAAAAATTGACATAACTAAAGGAGTAAGACAAGGGTGCCCACTCTCTCCTCTTCTATTTATTTTATCATTAGAAATACTTCTGACAAAAATCAGAGAGGACCAAGAAATAAAGGGTTTAAAAATTAAGAAGGAAGAATATAAGGTCCAAGCCTTCGCTGACGATTTGGTATTTATTTTGGAAGACCCATTAGAAACCGGCCCTAAATTAATTCAAAAAATAGAAGAATTTGGTGAGGTAGCCGGACTTAAGATTAATAAGAATAAATCCAAATTAATAACCAAAAATCTTACAAAGGCACAGGAAAGCGAATTGGAAGATAAAACAAAAATAAGCGTAACTAAGAAAATAAAATATTTAGGGATTTGGCTTACAGCGAAGTGCTCCTCGATTAAGGAGGATAATTATGATAAAATACTACACCAGATAAAAAAAGATTTAGAAAATTGGGAAAATCTACAAATTTCATTTTTAGGGAGGATTGCAACGATCAAAATGAATATATTGCCAAAAATATTATTCCTGTTCCAAGTTATTCCAATAAAACTAGGGAAAACATTCTTTCAAGAATTAAATAAATTGGTTACTAAATTTATATGGCAAAGGAAAAAACCTAGGATTAAATTAAAACTCTTGCAAGATACGAAAGATAAAGGGGGATTGGCATTACCAGAGTGGGAAATATATTACCAAGCATCAAGCCTAACTTGGCTAAAAGAATGGATGAAACTGGAAAATACCAGAATTTTAACACTTGAAGGACACGACTTGCAAGCGGGGTGGCATGCATTTCTATGGGACGAAAAATATAAAGTACATAGATACTTTCGAAGACATATAGTTAGGGATGCATTGCTACAGACTTGGGAAAAGATAAAACAAAAACATTACATAAGAATTCCAATGTGGTTATCCCCAACAGAAGCTCTGAAACACCCAAACCTACTGGACATAAATAAGATAATTAGATACAAGGAATTGGTAAATGAACAGGGAAATCTGAAAACAAAACAAGAATTGGAACAAGATGTAGGCAGAGAGATTGATTGGTGGACATTCACACAAATCCAATCTAAATATACAGAGGACAAAAAATTATATGAAATACAAAAAGAATCGCAAGAATTGGATAAAATTATACATGGAACAGAAATAAAATTAATTAGTAATATATATAAATATTTACTGAGATATAAAATGGAAGATGAGGTTGTCAAAGACACAATGATTAGATGGGCAAAAAATTTCGGATACAACATAGAATTGGAGAAATGGGAAAAAATATGGGAAACAAACATAAAACTGACTATGTCTGCGGCATTCAAGGAAAATCAGTTGAAGATGTTTTACAGATGGCATCTTCCACCAGCAAAGCTTGCTAAGATGTTCCAGAACAACTCACCGACATGCTGGAAATGTAAAAAGGTACATGGAACATATTATCATCTATGGTGGACATGCCCCGTTGCAAAAAAATACTGGACTAAAATAAGAAGATGGATGGAAGAAATAATAGATCAACCTGTAGATTGGAAACCAGAGATCTTCCTGCTGGGTATCTTAAATAGAAAATACAGTAAAGAAATACGGTACTTAATCTTACATATAACAACGGCAGCAAAAATAGTCTACGCACAGTTCTGGAAAAATGAGAATATACCATCAGAGGAAGAAGTGATAAGGAAAATCTTAGACTGTGCGGAGATGGACAAATTAACAAAAGAGATAAAAGAAAAGGAAGACACAGAGTACTATGTAATATGGAATAAGTGGTATGATTGGTTGGAGACTAGAAATAATAAATGAAAATAAATGCAGAAAGGTCAAGAAAGGGAAAATGTGTGTATAATAATGTATAATAATGTATAGTAATAATATCTATTATTCTTAGTATGAAATATAGTATGAACGAAGAAAATGGAAATAAGAAACAATGGGACAACAAGGACAAATATTTTTTAAAAAGAAGAATAAAGGGGGAAAATGTAAATAATAGAAGATTACAGTTACGAAATTGCTGTTTAAAAAAAAAAAAGGAGTATACATTGTATGTTTATGTGTGTTATGTTTTGTTGTCTTAAAAAAATAAATATATATATATAAAAAAAAAAAACAGATTTCTATAAGAAATCAAACTGGTACCATAGCTATACAAATATAATATTTTTCAAAAGCAGGATTTCATTTGGGTAGCAGAAGCAATCAAGAAATACCTTTGCTAAGTTGGAGTTTTTATTCATGAGATGGGAGAGGGGACATTTTTAATTATAGAAGCTCCAATTCTACCCCGAATTAAGGGATTACAGAGTTGTAAAAAGGGAAACCTATACTGATATAAACATGACATGACAAAGCAATATCTACATTCAAGCAAAAATTTAAGTACAAAAAAAATATAAAGTTGCTAGGAAAATGTGGATTTTGTAACAAGGAAGACAAGATGGACCACACAGGAATTCTAAGAGATTATCTACTATAAAGAATGAGCAAATGCATAAATAGCATAAGTACTGTAAGTTCCAAGCAATAGATCTCTCAACTGGAAAGAGCTCAAGTTTTAATGAGTGGCAGGCAGAGCACAGTAATGAAGGCTGGGTGGAATAAGGAAGTATATTGGTTGAATAAATAAGGGGAGAGTATGCAGCCTTGTGGCACTCCTTTGCCAACTTGGAGCCAAATGTTTTGCCATATTCTACTGATATTGTGGTTTTCTGACCTGTATATAAGTTTCTCATGAGAATATTGAATTATTCCAGGATTCCCATTTTTCTACGTTTTTTCCAGTTCTGGACAGCAGAAGGCCTTTGAAAAACTGCTGATGGTGGAGTTGGAAAAGCAAGAGGACCAGCAGGGATGTAGCAGGATAGAAAACAGAAAAGTAAGATGACACATCCTTGCATTTAGTAAAGGATAAAGCATCTCCTTCCAATTCTGTTATTCTATGAGATTTGACTTTCTCTTTGAAGAGAAAGCAAAGACCTTATGCTGGAAAACCGTATACAGACATAAGGAGGGGTATCACTGATCAGAGTGAAGAGACAGAGACTGTTGAATAGCTATGAGAAAATCGCAGCATAGATTAAAAGAGCTTCAGCTCCTTGCCTGGGAATTAGCTGACATTGCTATATAATTACACAGAAAATTAAGGCTGAAATAAGGTAAGAAAACATAGCATAAACACAACTTCTCCACTTCTGTCAATGTTCTTACTTGCACCACAACTAGATACTCTTCATGCATTTCTTTTATTTTTAACCTTACAATCTCTCTCCTTTTCAAAATGTTAGCAAATCTATACACCTACAATTTTCTCATTCTTTCTCTTCCACCTGACCTTTTCACTCTTCCATTATATATTTCTTCTGCAATTGAATTCTTATTCATTCTTTTTAATGATCAAGCCTACTCAATGTACATTTTGTATTGGTTACCATTCAGCTTCCAGATAAGATAGAGAGTCTAGAACAAAAAAAAAGTCAAAATATAAAATTCTGCCCAATTCTCCATTCAGTGTGAGAAAAGTGTCTTCTGCTATTTTTATATTATGTTTTATATTGTTGTTTTTCTTTTTAAAAGTATTTATATCTAGTTTTATAGTCTGAAAAGCCACCCAGAGTTTGCAACATTATAGAATGTGTCTTGTATTCAGGCTTAAAAACTAAAAAGAACCTGACAGAAAATGAAAAGGAGATGGAAAAAGAAAACATGAACTCTGAAGCACAAATTTTGAAAGTCTGCATGCTTTAATATCTAGCTATGATTAAAAAGAGGCTGTTTGGAATAACCTAGTTATGGGAAAAACACATCATAAAATATCTGTTATTGTTGGTGTAGCTGTTTGGTTGATTCTAATTTTTATCATCACTGATTGATCATTACCACAGCATCTATACTCATTAACTAGCACATGGGTGTCAAACTCGTGATGTCACATGATGTGTTGCGATGTATCGTGACTTTTTCCCCATTGCCAGCAATGGGGTTGGCACGGTTTTGGCCTGATGCATCTGGCCCGCGGGCCGGCAGTTTGACATCCCTGAACTAGCAGGACCATACACTGCTTCATATTCAAAGACTAAGGGAATAGATACAGGTGTTAATCTGTGTACAACTTGTTAAACAGCACAGATGCTTTAAGATGCAGCTTTAAGGAGCTGCAGACACTGAGTTCATTTTCCTGTCAACTCTGAAGCTTTTTTCCTTTGAATCCTAACTATCTCACATCCCTATTGATTATTTCCACTCATTAAATATCTCCACCATGTCTCGATACTCTTTTGGGATGCTTGGCTCTGCGGGCTGATCTCCAGTAGCGTAGTAACTGACTCCACTTTCACTTTCATAGCTGATCATGCTCACCTAACTTTCGGCAGTTTCTCCATTCTCCGAGCTTTCTCAGCTTTGCTCCTCAGACCCCACTTGTTGCTTCCCCAGTCAATTGATGGGTTCCACCCTTTCAACCAGGACAACTCCAGTATCATTGTCTCTGCCATTTTGGGGGGCCCAATAAACCAAATAGTTTCCCTGCCCTTAGACTCATTGGCTCAGGCAGGCAGATTGCAGGCACTCCCCCCCCTCCAATAAGCGAGCCATCTACTTGCTTGAAGGTCATGGGTTGCTTCAGTCTCTTAAGTCTTAGTCCCAGTAAGTCCACTATCCACAGGCTGATTAAGCAGTGAGTGCACCCCAAGTCTAACAGGGTGGTGAAACCCCCCTTGTTCCTGACTGGAGCACTATCACCTCTACCTGGGCAGTCAATAGGGTGATAGTGTCACTTACCATTGGATCATATTCCCCCTTGCTGTCACTCTCATAGAAGACCAGTCCAGGCTTGCTGGGAGGTTAGAGTTCCCTCCCCTTTGCTTGACTGGTGGGAGACCTCCACAACCTGCTGCGTTGCTCACATTTTCTCCTTCGTCTTCTTCAGAGTTTTCTTCAGCTAGGGTTGGCTCAGGGTCCTTGGCATTGACACAGGTTGGGGGGGCAGGCAATTGGCTGCTCAGTGGCCTTCTTTCCCACATCAGAAGCAAGCTCCTGCAGGGCAATGTGTACCCTCTCTAGTGATAGGAGGAGGGGGCCCTTCCCCTCTACATGCTGGCGGGTGCTTCCCTTGGCTTCGGGAAGGGCAGCTCACAGGTGCAGCATGTCGCTAATACTCCAGCAGATCCAGCTCCACTGTGGTGGCCAGTTGATACCATGCTTGGAGATCATCAGGGATTCCCCTGGGTAGGCCGTTCTGATACACCTCTCTGTTTATCCCATCTCAAAACTGGTAGACCAGTAGGTGTTCTGGCCACCCTCTCAGCTTCCTAGCAGGCTGTGAAACCCCTGAATGTACTCAGCCATGACTGGCTCCCCCACCTTATAGAGTGGATATTAGATTCCACTTGGTGGGCTTGGTGGGATCCCTGAATCTGGCTTGGAACCCCTCTAGGAATGTGTTAACATTTCCCAATTCTGGAGCCCCCTCATCTTGGAGTGCCACCATTCATTCAGCAGCTTCCCCTTCCAGATTTGCAGCGATGGCATTCACACAGGCCCCTTCATCCAGGAACGCTTCTCCATGCTGCTCCAGGTAGATCCACACCTGGTTCAGGAAATAGGTGAGCTTCTCTGGCCATCTATCAAATGTGGCTTTCAAAGTTGGTGGCTGACAGTCATCTCGGACCAGAAGGTAGCTGGGCGGCACTCCCAGAACTTGCTGGATGGTGCAGGCCAGAGCTCCTCCCACTGCAGGGACTCGCAGGGGCTATCCGGCAGCCACTGGTGGGGTCCCAGTCATTCCCATTCCCTGCCATACCCAGCCTAGCACCTTTGGTTGGGATGAAGAAGGGGATGAAGTCTGAGCTGTTCCAAACACTGCCCCCTGGGCTGGGGATTTCATCTGCTTCACTCCTCGCAAATGGAAATCCCACCAAACGTTTCATGCAGCTGCTCCACCGAAGGGCTGTGGGAGGTGGTCAGAGGCTTCCACTCTGCTGATTCTTCCCATTCTGCAGCCCTCTTGGCCTTCCACTTGCTTCCTCTGGTATTGCAACCCCCTATGGGATTAGGGGGAACTCCATCTCGGCGGCTTTCCTTATGTGCCCTATTGGATTTTTTTGACCAGTGCAGAGGGACCCTGCCACAGCTCCCTCTTCTTTCAGCAGCATTCAGTCTTCTCCATTCTCACTTTGGACTGCGTTACTACCGACTACGTCCTGAAATCCACCTGGGCTGATGCCAGTGCTTCCCGAGGGACCAGCCCAGGCTTGGCTGTGGCATCGATCTTCTTCTCAGTTCCTGACATCTTTATGCTACAATCTTCTCAGAAGCCTCTGAGTAGGCTGCACTCATAAAGTTAGAGAGCTGGTTTAATATCAACTGTCTGACTAGCGAACTCAAAATCAAGGAATCTTCAAGGCTTTGAAGTGCCATAAAAGATAAACTTTATTGAATACACATCTTGAAACTGAAGAAGCAAAACCAGCTCTGGTTTTCCTGTGCGAATATCTGCCTACTTAACAATAACTTCCCTTAACCCCTACCCACCAGTAGTTCACATTATCCAATCATATATCTTTGGTTTGTTATGAGAATGGTCCATTTCTCCATCAGACAGCTGCATTAGTGACCCTGTAGGCTCTCACAGTCCATGGGTGGCTTCCTGGAATCCTGTTTCCTCCCTATGCTTTTTAGCCCTCCCCCCTGTTTCTATAGCAAGTTGATTAGCAATAGAAGTTAGCAGGCATCTTTTCTGTCTCTGTTCTCTTACTAGTCCCTCTCCTTCTTGGTCTGTATTTTCTTTTTCTTTTTCTTCTTCTTCACTTTGTGTATCTGCCTCTTTTACTACTGGCTCTTTCTGTTTTTTAAATTTCCTGTCTGTTTGTGTATCTTGTGTTTTTTCTTCAAAAAAACTTGCATGTCTCTCATAGAATTCTGCTGCTTTAAAGGTGGAGTCCAATCTGTATCTTCTAGAATTCCAGTTGATTAGGATCCCCTCCAGAACCAGCTGAAATTTACTTCTTTTTCATTTAGTTTTGTGGTCAAAAATTGGTATTGTTTCTGAGAGTCTCTTATCCTCCAGGGTATCTGTTTCAGAACCACAATCTCCTTTTTTCTATATTGCAGTGGTTCTTCCCTCACTCTTTTCAGTATTTCATCCCTTATTGTTCTCTTCACAAATCTGACATGTATCTCCCTGGGCACTCTGTGTCTTCTTGCATAGCTTGAGTTGACTCTATATATTTGATCGAGCTCTCCTTCCATTTCTTCTTTCTCAATTTCCAGCGCTTCCTCTAACATGTTTGTGACCAGTTCTGTTAGATCTTCCTCCTTATCTTCTGGTATATTCTGGAATCTTAGTAGGTACGAAGCTTTCTCCATCTTCAATGCTGCCACTGTGTCTTCCAAATTTTTATTTGCCTGTGCCAGCCTTTGATTTTCTTCTTTTATTTCCTCCATCTTTTTCTCAGTTTCCTCTGATTTATCTTCCATTTTCTGAATTCTTTGTTCATTCTTTGTAATCATTTGTTGGAAATTTTCTAGTTGTGAGTTTATGTTAAAAACCTTTTCATTTATCTTATCCATTTTTCTTCCAATTTTTGCTGGTTGTTTTTTGTCTCATGATTTTTTCTTGTATCTTCTTTATGTGAAGCAATTGCTTCTTGGATTATCTGTAGTGTTGTCTGTATTTCCTTTTGAAAATGGTTAGACTTTTCTTGTTGAAGCATTGGTTCTATGGATCTCTGGTGTATGGGGCTAGGAGCCCCAGAGGGGGGTGCTGAAGATGGTTTTTTGATAATTTTGGCAAGATTTGGAACACTTAATTTGTTCCCACTCTCCAGTTATTCTGTTATCAAACTGATATGCTCAGAGAAGGCTAACCTTATCCAATACAGCCAGTCTTATACTCAATACATCAATACACAGTTTGAATTTAACAACAAATTATATAGTTCTTATAGTCCTTCATTTTATCTATAACCTTTAAGTCTGATATATTCCAATGTGTAGGTCCACCAAGGAGAGAGAAATCTACAATCCAGCTCTGTCAGTCAACACCAAATCCAGAGGAAAAGTTACAAAACCTGCCACAGTCCTTATGTCTAAAATCCAAGATTGCAGATCAACCGATGTTTATAATCCAAAGTAGCCGACAGACCTTTACCCAATCTATGGAAAGCAGAGCTCCACTTTCCCTCAACCGTATCACCACGACATCAACCGGAAGTCCCATGACATCCCGGGACTACACAGAGAATGTTATCATAAAGAAATGCACAAGACAAGGATGTCCGCTATCCCCATTGTTATTTATAATGACTTTGGAAGTTTTGAACAGGAACATCAGACAAGATCCAGAAATTAAAGGAATAGAGATAAAAGATGAAAGCTATAAATTACAAGCCTTTGCAGATGACGGTATTTATCATAGAATAACCGTTAGAGACAACTCCTAAAATATTGAAAAGGATTGAAAAATTTGGAGAAGAAGCAGGATTGAAGATAAATAGAGAAAAACAAAAGTTATAGTGAAAAACCTTACATCTAAGCAAAAAGAACAATTGTCAGAAAAAATGATTTTCAAATAGTTAGGAAAGTTAAATATTTGGGAATACACTTAACAGCAAGATGTGCAATGATAAAAGAAGATAACTACATAAAATTACTTAATCAAATAAAATTAGATCTGGAAAAATGGAAAAATTTACAATTATCAGTATTAGGCAGAATAGCTACTGTGAAAATGAATATTTTACCAAAACTGCTTTTCTTGTTCCAAACAGTACCTATAAAAATAGAAAAGAAATTTTTTGATGATTTGAATACATTGATTTTGAAATTTATTTGGCAAGGAAGAAAAGCTAGAATTAAACTGAAAATGCTACAAGAATCCAAAGAAAATGGAGGATTTGGATCACCAGATTGGGTTTTATATTATCAAGAATGGATAACTCTCACACATAAAAGACTGTTACATCTAGAAGGAAACAATTTGCAACTGGGATGGCATACATTTCTATGGTATGAGAAAAATAAAATTCATAGATACTTTCAAAATCACTATGTAAGAAATTCATTACTTCTTGTGTGGGAAAAGATAAAAACTAAAATCTATTTGAGAATCCCAGGATGGCTTTCAATGATGGAAGCGTTTGTTCACCCGAACCTAGTGAAATATGAAAATAAATTGACATATAAGGATATTTTGGATACTGAAGGGAAATTAAAATCTAAACAAGAGCTTTTAGACCAGGGTATTGAATTATCATGGTGGCCTCAATTGCAAATGCAATCGAGATATGATAAAGATGCAAAAATGTGTGGTTTTTATAAAGAGCAAACGATGTTTGATCAGATATTGTTGACTTCTGATGAGAAACTAATTAAGAAACTATATAATTTTCTATTAAATTTGAAAATGGAGGATGAACAAGTGAAAGATACAGTGATACAGTGGGCAAAAACCTTTGGATATAATGTAGAATTAGAGAAATGGCAAAATCTTTGGGAAAGAAATTATAAATTGACAATGGCAACCTCTTATAAAGAAAACGTATATAAAATGTTTTACAGATGGTGTCTACCACCTGCTAGATTAGCAAAAATGTTTAAAAATATGTCTAGTAAACGTTGGAAATGTAATAAAAAATCTGGCACATATTATCACCTGTGGTGGACTTGTGCTAAAGCAAAAACAATTTGGCCAAAAATACACACTTGGTTAGAAAAGATGCTAGGAAAACATGTAGATTTTAAACCTGAACTCTTTTGTTGAACTCATTCTATTTGTTATCTCCTCAATGGCCTTCCCTTCATCGTCTATTTGCAGACAACAGTTCCACAAACCCCTCCTTCTTCTGCCAGTAAATAATCCAATGCTAACCTATTTTGATAAATTCCAGTCCTCATCTGGGTATTTTGTTTAGCCAACTTATTCAATGCTGATGCTGTTTCATTAGTAACAATTTCTAAAACCGCTTGTAACCTAATAATACGATTCAGCATATAAATTGGAGTTCTATATCCCCATGATCCATCCTCAGCCCAAGTAGCAGATCCATACACCTGTATTATACACTCAGGTGGCCATTCATTATCCTTCCAATCCCCAATTTTCAATGATTGCTTTTTCCTAGCTCCCTTATCCTCGTATACTGCTATTCCAAGTTTTTCCCCTTGAGGAATGGGAAGTAGGAAAAAACTAGGTTTTATATTCCCCAATACACATGAACCACACCATCGTTAGGTAGGCTGGTATATGCAAATTTTCCACAGATCCAATAAAATCCTTGCGGAGCGAGCCATTCTTGAGATGCATTGTTCCATAACCCCTGTAAAACCGTGTTATTAAAAGGATTTTGGTCAATACTGTGCATAGTTCCCCAATTCTGAATACTTGAATTCCCATAAGATCTCTGGCCTTCGCATACCATGGTTCCTACTTCCTGGTGGTGGATGAAGACTATGACAGCTATGGCTCTCATATAGGACTTGACAAAATCTGGAAAAAACTAATCTGTGCTTCTGACCTTCAAAGCTCTAACAATAGAGAAAAGCTGTGACAAAAAAGTAAACAATCTGGGCTACAGACAAAGAGAGAATTATAAACTTCACCAAAAAATTTTTTTTGAACTCTTTGGATTACAAATATCTACTTAACTGTGACTCCAAAGCTATTTGCAGAAAAAAGAAAACCTTGATTCTTGGTTATCATGGAAAATCAGAGACCTGTAGAAAGAACTTATCAAGAAAAAACAAATACCTTTCAAGAGGAGATATATGATATGCTGCAACTAATTCAAACAACAACGATTTCAAACCACAAAGAAATCCAAAATAACTTTGAAAATATAAACCAATCTATCTCCAATTTAACTTTACAACAAAAAAATCCCAGAAAACAACAATACAGAAGGAGCAGATAAAACAGATAACTCAATACAAATTCGAGGATAGAGACTTAAATATGGAACCTAACAAAACAAAGAAGTATGATTTAACCCAAGTGGAAAAAAATTCACAAGAAATATTGGATTTGGAAAAGACAATCTATACTTTAAGACCACAAAACAAATCTAAGGACAAGAAAAAAGATTGGACAAAATGGACTGCAGAGATGTCAGAAACACCACGAGAACTGGAGAGACAAGAAATAATAAGAGAAACAGAGAGAAAAAGAAAGAAAAAGATTTTCAACAAACATGAAAGGGCAAAAGCCTCCTACAAAGACATTGTACTCGACCTACCTTTTATATCTACAGTAACATCTACAAGAATATGGAAATATTCTTTGATTCAGCAGAACATACTGATTAAGAAAGATATTGGGCAAAAGAAAAAGGCTAAAGTGAAAATTAAGAAAATAGATGATTGGACCTATCAGAGAGAATATTTTAAAAAGAAACACCTGTTTGAATATGGTTAAAGAAATAGAAAGATTTTGGATATGAATTTTATTTTAACAGGGATAAGCCCCTCAAGTAACATAGTACTCTCTTTCTTCTGGTTTTTTATTTTATTTCTTGATATGAGTAATATAAAAAAGTTGGAATGGCTTATATAAAGGAAATGTTTTAGATATTTAAATGTGATTGACTTTAAGAAAACTACAATGGATAAAAATGTTTTGAATAAGAGTTAAAAGATTACATGATTAGATTTATTAAATGGAATATTTAAAGATTAAACAGATTTTTAATTATGGTAATTATTTTGGAAATAAATATGTATTAGCTTAGGAGGAACATGTATTTTAAGTAGTATACTATCTTTTTATTTTTCTTTACTCTTACTCTTTTTTTCTTTTTTAGTCTTATTTATTTCTTAAGAAAGGTAAAAGAATTGGGATGGCTTACATGAAAAAAATAGATTTAAATATTTAAATGTAATTAACTTTGAGAAAATCTTAACCAGTAAGAATGTCTTGAACATGATGGGAAAAATAAATGTAAATAAGAACTGTAAACAGGATCTGTGATGAGGCAACGAGAATGACTAGATAGAAAAGAAATATTATATTGATGTGATTATTATCTGTAGAAATTTTTTTCACTCAATTGTTATCTATCAAAACAATAAGAATTGTATTAACTTAAGGTTGGCAAAAGAGAACATTATGGGAAAAAGAGGAAATCAAGTAAAGCTATTATGTGGATTATAGATCATAGAAACTAATTGTTAATGAATGTTTTTTAAATGTAAACGCAGACAACACACTGTTTACCAAATATTAAGGTGATGTAATTAAAAAATCAATAAAAATCAATATTATTTAAAAAATAAAATAGAGAGGATGGCAAGGAAATAACAGGAAATAGGGAGAAAGCGGAGCTGCTTAATTCATTCTTTGCATCAGTCTTCACACAAAAAGAAACTACAGCCCAACAAAATATAAACTAGAAACAAAAATTAAAATGAGCAGGAAAATGGTAAGAGAACACCTATCCAACCTTGACGAATATAAATCACCGGGACCTGACAGACTACTTCCCAGAGTTCTGAAGGAGCTGGCAGATGTTATCTCAGAACCACTGAACCACTGATGCTAGGAAAACATGTAGATTTTAAACCTGAACTCTTTTTATTAGTTATAATACCAGAAAAAAATGATAAGCAAAATGTATATTTAGCACTGCATGTATTAACAGCAGTATGAAATTGATTACTGAATCCATAGAAACAGGGAAAAGGGAAACCATGCTAATAGTAAAAGTGGATAAATCCTCAAAGAATCACACTTCAGGCTATGAAAACCTAAATTTTAAGAAAGTAGAAAGTTTAAAACTGATTGAAAGGACTAATATGGTGGAATATGAAAGGGAACAAGAAATACGGAACAGTCTCCAAAAGTTTCTTTAATTTTATTTTTTAAATGGTATAAAAAGAAAAGGAGGGAATTTGAGGGAAACAGTTCAAGGGTAAAGGATGTTTTAAAAATAAACAGAATGAGTGCAGCAAAACCAAAGAACAAACTGTGAATTTCTACCAGAACGACAACATGCTCATATATGGTAGTATGTCGGATGTTGAGGTAACCTGAGCAGACAAAGACAGAGATAATGTATTCTGGTTAGGCGCTTCTGATAGATTGTGACCTCTGCAGGCCTTTCCAATGGGACCAAAGGGGAAGGGAAATTGGGTGTCGCGATAGGATGTATAAAAATGACTGCTCAACGTGGCTCGCGTGTGGTCCATTGCTTGGGAACTTCCTGTGTGAAGTCCTGACCCGGATCCACCGTGTTTTGCAAACCGCTCTTTTCTTTTCTTTGTTAGCAATAAATTTTGTTTTCTTTGCAACCCAATTAGTGGATTTAATTTATTTTTAAATTCATGCGCAACAACTTTGCTTGTCAGCAGGTTGCAAAAGGTAATCACATGACCCTGGGACACTGCAACCATTATAAATATGTGTCAGTTGCCAAGCGTCTGAATTTTGATCATCTGATCAGGGGGGATGTTGCAATAGTCATAAGGGTGAAAAACGGTTGTAAGTCACTTTTTTCAGTGCCATTGTAATTTTGAATGGTCACTAAATGAACTGTTGTAAGTCGAGGACTACCTGTACAGGCAGTAGGTAAATTACCTATTTCACATTCCCTTAATCACAGTTTAGTTTGTGTTCTTTTCATATATTTCTTAATAAATCTCTTTTTTACTGTAAATATATTGAAGCTCCCAAAGTAGTTTGCCCATTTTATATTCAGTAGAAATATATAAAAAACAAATTCAACAAAGAATACGCATTATAGCTGAATTTACTTTAAAAAATAGACATGCAACTATCCAAAATAAGTAACTAAATGCTTAAATCGGTTTATTTGGGAAAGTGGGAGTTAGTGGCATAATGGTGGAGGGGCTTCTATGTTGAATTCTGATATTCATTTTGCATTGGTCCCTGCTCTGTATTTCTGTTATTTGCTTTTTTTCATATGTCATTTTTTTTTTGTAATTTAGATTTCTAAGTCCACCCAAGATAGTGATTCTGGGCAGCTCTGAACGTAAAAAGAAAAGCATTGTACATTAAACAGATAAAAAGGGTCCATAGCAGGAGATGATACATACATCATAAACTAATCACACAGTACCATCCAGGTGGTCATACACCCCAAACTATGTTAGGGCCTGGGGAAAAAGCCATATCCTCAAGACCCATTTAAAGGATAGTAGGGTGGAAGCAGGTTGATCCTCAGGGGGATGTTGTTCCAGAGGGCAGGTGCTGCAACCCTTGTGTCAGAATTCACTTGTTCTCTATTTACTTCTCCTGTAGGCCTCTGACTTTGTTGTAATATGAGTAATTCTTTTCCTCTAGCTCTGTTTCCAGATAATTTGCTTTCTTTTAATCATCACATCAGAATGATGGCTGGTGTACAATGGTCATTGCACAAAGAGATTATCTTCATTAATTTTTAAGACTGAAGAAAGATTGCATTTTCCTATACTTTACCCAATCCTTCCTGATTTTTTTATTTATGCTAACCAGATAATGGGACAGTTGTGAATGATGAAGCTTGAGAAATTGAGGGTCCATCCAACACTAATACAACAGGCATTATTACAAGAATTATGCCACAACAGTCATAGAAAAGAGGCATTGTGTCATTCCTGACATGGAAAACTGTATGGTCAATTTAACTATGAGACTGCCTCTTTCTGAAGATATCTGCCCCTTCCACCAGGTCAAAAAAGATACTCCAGATCCCTTCCCTTAAATGTTGTCATTTAGTGGGACCTATGAAGTGCATCTTCTCAGTAGTGGCCCCTCTCCTGTGAAATACCCTCCCCCAAGAGTTAGCAGGGCCCCAGCCTTCTAGCCTTGCAGGTAATAAAAAGTTGGCTCTATCCTTAAGGATGAGGATAGGATGAAGCTGGAGAGCTGTTTCTTGCATCATGGATTTTGGTTTTCTTTGTTGTTTCTCATATATACTTGTACTGTTGTTGATATGAGATACGCAGAATGTTATATAAGATGGGTTGGCCATATACTGTAAGTCAAATAATAATAAGAGAAGAAATTGTAGGATAATATTGGTTTTGGAAAATACACAGCACTTGATTCATGGATTATCTACTCCTGCTTTAGTTATTATTAAAGACTTTTAAACCTATAACGAGTGCCATGAATTGGGCTAGAAAGTATAGCAATTTTGACATGGATACATGTCGGAACTCCTATAAGTACCACTTATGCCATCATTTCTGGCTAACTGTATTTTTCATATTATCTTCAAACTACCTCATGAAAAGTGCCTAACAGTAATCTAACCATAAAATCACTAGTACCCTATGTTACTGCAGGCAGCCCTCCTAGTTTATGTACCCAAAGTAGACCAAAAGTTATTTTTGCCACCAATGTTATGTTGCTGTCCAGCATCAATAAGCAACTGAAGAGGATCCTTAGGCACAAATCTGATTCAGAAGAGGGGATGCAACCTCATTCAGAACATATCCCATCAATTCCCAAAGTCCCCAAAACTATTAACAATTCAATCTTGCCTTTGTTAAGTTTGAGCTTGTTCTTTCACATTTTGAGACTAGGCTGAAACTGCCATAACTAAAGGTGAAGCAGGGACATAAGCAGATAAAAAGCCAGGAATGTTGTTTAAAGATTGTTTGGGGAGGTAGACAAGAAAGAAATAAGCGGTTAAGGAAACAAAGGAAAAATGTTGCTTGTAAATGCTTACAAGATCTACATACCTCAACTGGCTGTGAATGTGAGTGGCCATATACCAAACCTGGGAGCTTGTGTAACAACATTAAAAACTTTACTTCCATTTTCACTTCATTTCAATTTTCAGAATTAGATATCAACAACACATGAATGACGGTTCCCTCCAAAGCTGCAAATAATCCTTCCCCAAACTGCACATGCCACTGCAGTTTTGAAGCAATTCTAAATTTTTGGATGATCTTCAAGTGCAGTCCCACATACATTGCAGTCATCCAACCGGGAAGTGACCAAGACATAAGGGACTGTGAGCAAGTCTTCCTGATCTGGGAATGAGCATATTTGCCACAGGATAGATCTGCCCAAAGCTCCCCTGGACATAGCTACCACCTGCTTTTGAGAGGGAGCTGCAATTCCAAGAGAACTTCCAAAGTGTGTACCAGTTCTGTCTGGGGAACTGTTACTCCTTCAGTCTAAATGGGTGTTTTTGTGCATTTGAAAAATCAGATACTAAACACCTATGCAAACTGATACAGATTATTATTTTTTCATTGTAGGCTCATCATGTATTTCCTTGTACCAGCTGCTTTGGCAAGTCATAATCTAGCTGCTGTGCTTAAGTTCTCCATAGATAATAGTTTTGCAATGGAAACTTTAAAAGCACTCAATAGTGCTTTGAAAATGAAGTCAATAAAGTAGCTTCAAGAAATGTCTGAAAAGGCAAACTCCTAGACATTTTTACCGCTTCACAATATTGATTCTGTTCTGTGTGTACACTATCAAACAGGTGCTTTTAACACTAATCTTCTGTTGAGAGAAGTAATTGATTTCTGGCATCCTGCCTCTCTCCTCAGCAGATAATCCCCGTTTTTATCCTTTCAAGGGATATTTTTCTTGCTCACCACTGTATATTCATAGCCTAGACCCAAATCACTGAATTAGAAAGTTACTCTCTCCCAAAAGCTTTAACCAGTACATTCACCCCTTGGTTTTTTCTTGCTTTTTTCCATCACCTGGCATAATATGACATGCCATACTCAGATACTGGTAATGCCATGTCAAGATACTAGATATACCACATTGTGTTCTCAGAAGAAAAGTAGGATATTAATATTATAAACATATAAATGATAAGTTTTAAAGACTTTCAATAGGAAGTAAGTACAGGGCAGTAACAGAATATAAAAACAATTGTGTGATTATTGTACATCTTGTATTTCATTCTCTTACCTCTTCATTCTCTTACCTCTACTCTTAGGGGGAGCCTGGAACCCCCACAGAGCGCGTCCCCGGGTGGCGGATTGGGGGGCCCTACCCATTATGGCTTTTATACTGTAATGGCGGGTTGGAGGGAATCAAATACCTCCCGTGGACCAACAGGCCTGGTGAGTGGCAGCTGGCTCCCCAGTATCGACTGAAGGCGGAGACCATATTGGTTGGAATGGATTCAGAAGAACAGCACACGGTGTGGTGGCAGCCACTTGAACAGCATGTGCACAGCGGTGTAGAAAGCAAAGGGAAGACTACTACACTATATATTTCCCAGGAAAATCATGTTAATGGCGGCAAAACCTAACAATGGCCCCGAGTACGGGCGCCCCTTAAATGGGGCAGGGGTGCTAAGAATCTCCCGGTCCGCTAGAAGCATGATAAACCCAAAACTACGAATTGGTACGTGGAATCTGAGAAGCCTATACGAAGCTGGGAAAACACACAACACTATCCAAGAAATGTCCAAATACAATATCTCTATATTGGGAGTGAGTGAAATGTGCTGGCCTGAAAATGGAATGTGTAGAATAGGAAATTATACTATCTATTACTCTGGTGAGAACAGCAAACACCATCGAAATGGAGTAGCTATAATCGTAAACAATCGTGTAAATAAATGCATCAAGTCCTTTATTCCTGTATCCGATAGAGTGATAATGATCCAAATAAATAGTTCTCCAGTAAATATGAATGTTATACAAGTTTACACTCCCACAGCTGACAGAGATGAGGAGGACTTAGAGAAGTTCTACGAAGATATAAGCAGTGTACTGAAAACCCTAAAAAGTAATGATATCACAATACTCATGGGGGACTTCAATGCAAAAGTGGGAGAAGGAAGTGATGCTCCTGTAGTTGGAAACTTTGGCTTAGGAACCAGAAATGGTAGAGGTGACAGATTTGTAGACTTCTGCAAGGAACATAGGCAATGTATGATGAATACTTTTTTCAAGTTGCCAAAAAGACGTCTCTACACTTGGAGATCACCAGCAGATACACGAAATAATGTAGTAAGGAACCAAATTGACTATTTTACAATAAACAAAAGATTTAGAAACTCAGTAAAATCAGTAAAGACATACCCAGGTGCAGATGTACCATCCGATCATAATCTACTACTTGCTGAAGTCCCGCTGAAACTAAAAAGGATGAAAAACCCAAATCCTGCTAAACCAAGAATCAACAGAGACTTCATCATTAAACATGGAGGGAAGATTAAAGAAGAACTAGAAAATCATTTAAGGGAAACCAACAACCTGAATGATGATGATGTAGAAGTGAACTGGAATAAATTTAAAAATGCAATAGTAGAGGTAACAAACTCAAAACAGAGAGAGGGGTACCACAAGAAACAACAGTGGATGACAGAGGAAATTCTTCATCTCATGGATGAAAGAAGATCTTCTAAAAATAAAAACAAAGAAAAATACAATGAATTGCAGAAAACAATTAGAAGAAAAATTCGACTGGCAAAAGAAAAGTGGTTTGCAAAGAGATGCAAGGAAATAGAAGAGACAGAATGCATGCATGATAATTTCAATTTACACAAAAAAGTGAAAGAAGCAGCAGGCCTCTACAAAAAGAAAACCAACAACTTAGTTGACAAAGAGGGGAAAATTATCTTAGATGAGGATGAAAAACTAAAAAGATGGAAGGAATATATTGAAGAACTTTTTGAGGACACTACGGATTATATAGATATGGGAAGTATAACAACTGGACCAAACATCACTATGGAGGAGGTTGAACATGCAATAAAAATAGCAAAAACAAGAAAAGCCACAGGACCTGATGATATCCCAGTAGAAATTTTAAAATTGCTGGAAGACAATGGGAAATTTTTTTTTACTGCAGCTCTTCAATCAGATATACGAAACAGGAAAGATACCAAATGATTGGCTAAAATCAACCTTTGTGACAATCCCCAAAAAAATAAATGCAAAGAAGTGTACTGAATACAGAACAATAAGCTTAATGAGTCGTGCCCTGAAAATATTCCTGAGAATAATTCACAAAAAAATATACAACAAAATTGAAGAGCGTCTAGGTAACACACAATTTGGTTTCAGAAACAATCTTGGTACACGAGATGTGCTATTCAGCATTCAAGTTCTTGTACAGCATTGTAGAGATGTCAATCACAGTGTTTACATGTGCTTCATTGATTTGGAAAAAGCTTTTGATAAAATAAGACACAGCAAACTATTAGAAATCCTGAAACAAGGGGGACTAGATGACAAAGATATCCAAATAATAAAGAATCTGTATTGGCATCAGGTAGCAAATGTGAGACTAGGCCAAAAATACTCAGCTGATGCAGAAATAAGAAGAGGGGTCAGACAGGGATGTATTCTGTCTCCACTGTTGTTCGATATCTACTCTGAGTCAATCTTCAACGAGGCACTGGAGAACATTGATGCTGGCATCAAAGTAAACGGTGTTTGGATCAACAACTTAAGATATGCTGACGATACAGTTCTGCTTGCCAGTAAGTATGAAGACCTTCAGCTCCTCATCAACAGAGTCACCAAAATATCTGGAAAATACGGCTTGAAGCTTAACACCTCAAAAACCAAGATCATGGTTGTCAGCAAACAACCTGTTAATTTACCACCAATAAATTCAGAAGGAATACCACTAGAAAAAGTTGAAAGGATCACGCACCTCGGTTCTAATTTACATGAAAGCTGGGACATGACCGCTGAAGTAAAGACAAGGATAGAGAAAGCTCGAACAGCATTATTCAAAATGAAAAAGGTCTTCTGCAGTCACGACATAAGCCTAAGACTGAAAATCAGGCTTGTCAGATGCTATATGTTTTCTATCCTGCTCTATGGAGTAGAGAGTTGGTCTCTGACAGAAGGCCACCTGAAGAGACTAGAAGCATTTGAAATGTGGATTTACAGGCAGCTGTTACGTATAAGCTGGGTGGACAAGATCAGAAATGAGGAGGTTTTAAGCCGCCTGGGAAAGCCAAGGGAAATCATCAAAACAATTAAAAAACGAAAGTTAGAATATTTCGGACATGTGATGCGACACCCAGAAAAATACGGCATACTCCATTTAATCCTCCAGGGAAAGATTGAAGGCAAACGAGGTTCAGGCAGAAGAAGAACATCATGGCTTCAAAATCTAAGGGACTGGTTTGGACAAAACTCAGCAGCACTTTTTCGTGCGGCTGCTGATAAAAACAGGATCGCCAACATGATCGCCAACGTCCGATAACGGATATGGCACAAGAAGAAGAAGAAGAACCTCTTCATTCCTGCATATCTTTTTAGACTGTGAATCTGAGGACAGGGGATGCATGTTTTGCTGACAGCTCAACAGTGATGTACACATAATCCTTGGTTAACAACCACAACTAGGTCCGGCAACCACAGTTTCTTGATCATGCCCTTGTCACCTCCAGATTGGACTACTGCAAATTACTGTACAAGGTTTTGTCCTTGAATAGTATCTGGAAGATTTTGGCCTTTAAAGCCCTGCATGGCATGGGACTGGGCTATCTGAGGGACTGCTTCTCCCTGCGTACAATAGCTCACCCCATTAGATCTTGCAGAGTAGGCATGCTATGGGTACCATTGGCTAGGGATTTACATTTGGGAGTCTCAAGAGACATGCCTTCTCTGCCATGGCACCTTCTTTATGGAATATTATTCCACTCCCCAAAATAGATTAGTTCCATCCTTTTTGATATTCTGGAAGGTCCTCAAGACCTGGATATGTAATCAGGCCTGGAGCTGCCAGAGAATCAGAAATATGCAGAGATGGCTCCATTGCTATGTACCCATTCTTTCCTCCCTTTGTGAAGGTTTGGTATGTTTGTTTTTATAGTTTTTATTTTAATCTGGATTTTATATTTTTGTATTGCCTGTTTTTAAATTTGATATGATTCAGTGGTTCTAAGATGCCCAGAGTCATGTATTGTGAGATTGTAAATTTGATAAATAAATGAACTCAGTTACTAAGCAACATATTTGTTAAGTGAAACATCATGTGTCAGTGCCTTGCTTTGTTAGTTGTACTGTGGTGATTAAGTGAATCACCCATGATTATTAAATGAAATATCAAATGACCATAACTTGTGACTTTTTCCTGGCTTCCCAATTGACTTTGCTTGTTGTAATGGAATGTGTGAATGACCTTGGAGAAAGAGAGGAAGACATGCTGCCTAAGAAACAATCAAACAAGAGGGGCAGAGCCTCCAGTTGCTTAATGGCCAGAGAAAGAAACTTAGGAAGAAGCCATTCTAATGGATCAGGCACTTAGAAGCGGAGGTGGGAAACCTGTGCCTTTAGACTAGCAAGATTCTTTAACTTAGCTTTACAATAAAGTAGATTTAGTTCAGGTTGTCGTGTTTCCTGTCTAGTTTATCTGTGCTGCTTGCAAAGTGCCCAAATCACAATCATGTGACACGGGAATACTGTGACAGCCATAAGTTTGAGAATCGATCACAACTTTGCTTTTTTAGCACCATTGTAAGTTTGAACAGTTGGTGAATGAGGCAGCCTTTAGCTGAAGACTACCTATATATTTAAAATGCTTTAAATAATACCTGTATTGCCCTATTGGAGCCCCAGCAGTTTCAGGACAGATATATGGTAAAGCATGGTATGCTCTGATTATTTTACTGAATGCCTAGCAATATTTCTAACATCTGTGGCTGGGACCTTGCAATCTTGCTGACTTTAACATACAAGAATGTTTGTGTTTCCCTTGATCATTAGGGAAATGTTAAGGACACATGGATATTGTTGTCTGCACCATTTCTATCCAGATGGCAACATTAAGTTTAATCAAACTTCTTGTTTTAATTTAGCATCATTTTTTAATTCCCAGAGTTAAATTCCCTTTTAATTATAAGCTTAGTTATGTTGAACACTGACTTTTTTGAGTTTTTAATATTAGACTTTTTATTAAGAATATTAATATATGAATAATGTTATTGTCAAGCTGCAAAACCTAATGTCTTTAGGACTGCTGCATTCTTCTGGCTTGTCAACAGTGCAGGAGGGGGAGAAGAGAAATATTTGAATCCACAGGTGTTTCTTATCACCATGAGAGTTGAAGAGTTGTTTTGGCAAACTACAGTTTCTTCTCATAACAATTACTAAAAAATGTATTGGACAATGTGACCTGATCTGTCAGAGAGGGGAAGGGAAGTTTTACATTTTTAATTATCTGTTTCCCACCATTGCTTTAGAGTTAGCTTTCCTTGTTTTTGCCTAATAAAGTTAACATTGGAGTTCATCATGTCTCTAGTGTTTTGCTTGGTTGAGCTTATTCAATCAGAATATGACACTACGCTAGCTCTCAAAAAAATCCTAAATTAATTAAGGGGTCCCGAGCCACTACGCCTTTCTGGAAACCTCCAGAGGGGTGGTGAAAACTCAGGAGAAAATGCCTGAAACGGAGAAGCCAGCTGGAACCGGGTCAGGATCGATCAACGGGACTCCAGCTGGGGCTGAAAGCACCTTTGTAACCCCACCAGCTTCGACCCATCCTAAGGAGTGAGTTGAATGCAAGGAGCCAACCCCAGCCCTGGAATGGACCAGTGGGGTGGCAACATTCAACCAGCCTGAGTTGGAGAAGTGGCAAGAGGAGTTATGGAGAGCAGTGGCAGCTGAATTCACAACATACTGCCCTCAACCCCAGTGGAGCAGAGAGCTGGAGTGGTGGGAGCAAGAGGCTTTGGAGTGGATGGCCCCCAAGGAGTGCTACCTGCCAAGGTGTGGCAGCCAGTCGGTGGAGCAACTGAGACAGAATTTTAGCAGCCTGAAGGTTCATGGAGGAGAGCTAGTCCCACGGTCCAAAACTCCAAAGGGGCTCGGCTCCACTCCTGGCATCAGCACCAGTCCTCTCGCCTCAGCATGCAGCATGAGCAGCAGCCATGGTGACTGGGAGAACCACTAGCCCACTGCCAGGACCACATCCTCAGCCTGGCCCCAGTCTGGGATGAGAGCCTGCAGTCTGCCATCGGTGCCTGCTCCCCAGCCTGGGAGGGCAGATTGTCGACCATCCCCGGGTCCCAGGTATGGGGTTCCCCCATGGATGTACCCATATGGTGGAGGCTGGAGGCTGAGACATGAGCCAGTGCCAGGGCTACCTCCATACCCACCGCTAAGGGCTACATTGGATGGAACGCCCGAGAAGCTGGTGTCCTTCCTCAATCAAGTCTGGACCCACCTCGACCAACATGGAGAAAACTACCCTAATGACAAGGGCCAGCTGAATGTCATGGTGGCCAACCTCGAAGGGGAGGTGGTGGAATGGGTGACCATGACAAAAGTGCCCCTGAACTGGCAGATCCTGATGTATTTCTCTGTGGACTCAGAGACCAGTTCGGAGACCACACGCAAGCCCAACAAGCGGAGGTAGAGGTTCGGAAAGTCAAGCAAGGGAGTAGACCACTGGCCAAATACATTAGAGATTTTTGGAGGATTGCAGGCAGGCTGAGGCACTGGCCAGAGCAACTCTTGACCCAATACTTCTGAGAGGGGCTGAGCCACAACCTCTTCCATATGTGCCTAGCCCGAGGGATCCCGAATCAACTTAGTGACTGGCACCAGTTAGTCACCAACATAGAGATAGACCTGGCAATGTACAAGGACCATGGGAGCCTCGGACCATGGCAGAAGAAAAGCCAAGAGAGACGTGAGCTGGGGAGAAAACCACCAGTGACAGCATCCCCAATGCCTGCAGGGCTGTCCAACCATGCTCCCATCATGTACTTTTGCTATGGCCAAGAGGGCCACCAGGAAGCAATGTGCCTGGCCCTGACCCCTCAGATGGCTACTGCGGCACTGACCCTTCAAAGCTGAAGAAGCTGCCAAAGAAGAGGAAGTATAAGTCCTAAACAGCAACCCAGGTCATTAAGGGTCTCCCCTCCAGAGCGTAGAGGGGATGGTACTCCGACCGAAGAGGGGCTGCTGCTGACCCTTTACAACAGTGAGAGCGAGGGAGAAGATGACCCGATGGTGAGTAGACCTGTCAATCACTTTGAGGTTAAAGTAGGCATCAAACCATCCCGTCTCAGGGGGTGGGGGGGTGGTTAAGGCCCTCATAGACTGGCTGCTCCCATTGCCTAATTAGTCAAGCTGCTGTGCAGAGGCTAGGACTACATATAAGGAAGCTCAAGAAGCCTGTTAAGTTTGAACAGGTGGATGGTCACTGATAGATGGCAAAGCTACTTCCCATCTGACAGAGCCGGTGCAGCCAGAGTTGGGAGACCACCAAGAGACTATTCGCTTTATGGTCATCCCAAAGATGGCCAAGGACATGATTCTGGGCCTGGCATGGTTAGCCAAGTGGGGGCCTTGCATATTTTGGGAGAGAGCTTCAAAGTGAATGATTATGAGGAAGCAAGCCCCGAGCCCCCCTGGTAAGGGAAAAGAGCAGCCTGAGAAGGAAGGGGGGTGAGGAAAGCCCCTGAGCACACCAAGGGAGCATTGAAGGAGGGGGAGGAGCAGCAATCTGTCCCGAGGGAATACCGAGACCTCATGGAGGTGTTTAGCATGAGAGAGTGTTATATCTTGCCCCTTCAATGCCCCACAGATTGTGCCATTGAGATCTTACCCGGGGTGAAACTTCCAAGCCTAAGATGTACTCCATGACTCCGAAGGAGATGAAGGAACTGAGGGAATACATTGACAAGAATTTAGCAAGGGCGTCCATCCAAACTGCAAAATCCCAAGTAGTGGCCCCAGTACTATTTAAAGAGAAGAAAGATAGGTCACTGAGATTATGTGTGAATTTCCATGGAATTAATGTTCTGTGCATGGAAAACATGTACCCCCTCCCTCTCATGAAGGACATGCTAGGCCATTTGGACATATCTTCACGAAATTAAACTTGAGGGAGGCATACTACCGGGTGAGGATTAAGAAAGGTGACGAGTGGAAAACAGCCCTCAACTGCCCCCTTGGTAGCTACCAATTCAAGTTGATGCCATTTGAGCTACAAGGGGCCCCTGCCATGTTCATGCAACTCATAAACAACGTGCTGCATGAGCATCTCTAAAAGGGGGTTCTAATGTACCCTGATGACATCCTCATTTATACTGAGACTATGGATGAACACGTGAAACTTGTGTGGCAGGTGCTAAGAAAATTCTTGAATGCTAAGCTGTATGCTAAACTGTCAAAATGCGAGCTTCACAATTTAGACTGGACTATTTGGGCTACCATGTATCGTGCGAGGGGATAGAGATGGATTTGGGGAAGGTAAAATCCATCTTGGAATGGCAAGCCCCTCGCACCTGCAAGCAACTGCAGAGTTTCCTGGGTTTGCAAATTTCTACCAGCAGTTCATATCCTCTTTCACCATGATTGCCTTGCCAATCACTGAGTTGTTGAAAACTGAGAAAGGGGGGAGAAGCCCTGGTGGAATCAACCCTTGAACTATGAATTGCCAAGCGGCATTTGAAAAGCAGAAAGGGCTATTTACCACTGAACCAGTGCTAAAAGACCCAAACACCGAAGAGCCTTTCATGATCCAGACAGACGCCAGCAACGTGTCTGTTGGAGCCGTCCTCCTCCAGCGAAATGGGGAGGGGAACTTACAGCCATCCACGTACACATCTTGCAAACTAATTGAAATGGAATGGCAATGGGCAGTGTGGGAGAAAGAGGCTTTTGTGGTGCGATGGGTGCAACTAACTTGGAGGCAGTTCCTGGAGGGAAGCAAAGTCCTCTTTGAAGTGTGGACTGACCATAAAAACTTAAAAGCTCTGAAACCCCCCTGCAAACTTTCTCCTAAGCAAGTCAGATGGGCGCAGTATTTCAAAAGATTTGACTTTGAACTAAAACACATTCCAGGGGGAAGAACTTCCTGGCTGATGCCCTATCCCGCATGCCCCAATATAAAAGCACTTGGTGGGAGGTGGTGAGTTCGGTCATTCCTGATAGACAGCAAGTGGCACAAGCAATGACCAGATGGCAGGAGAAAAAGAGAAGCTCAGCCCCCACTTATGCATTTGCACAACAGCTGAAGCAAGAACTGCAAACTGACGCATGGTTTGTGGCTCATCAGAAAGAGTTGACCATGGACTGATTTCCGGAACGTCGCTGAGCCTAGACCTAGGGAGATGATCGCTCGTTCCTTAGGTCCGATATTCTTCTGCTGGTGGGTCCGTTTGGGCCGAATGCCACCCTGGAGAGGTGGCCACTGAAGGGTGAATCTTTGAGGAACACGGGCCAGCGGTAGCCGGCCCACCGAACTCAAAGCAGCCCCTGGAACCAACGGAAGAAAGACGGACCGCATTTATGTGTTCCGCCATTAACAGCTGTTTTGTGGAGACAGAGAAACAGCTGATTTTGACAGCAAGCAGCTGGTCCAGGTGAGACTTTGCTTCCTTTACTTCAGCAATGTGGATTTTGGCGTTAAATACTTTTTAAACAGCCTGTCTTCAATTAAACTGGGAAGCCTGAAGGGAGGAAGGAGGGGGTTTTTTCCTTCCCCCCCTCCTGTACAAGCGGCGGTTTAAGCTTTTACTACAAAAAGAACAATTTGATTTACTTTAAAGTCTTTAAAAGTCTAAAGCTGAGGAAATTTATTTGCTTTTTAAGAGAAAAGATATACTTAATTCTTGTTTTAATCTGGGTTTTTTTCTAAAATTTCAGAACTTTTTTTCATCTACTCTGAATAACTTTCTATTTTGTTTTTTTTTATTTTTTTCTCCCTGTCTAAAGCCTGGGAAAGTTACATTGTTGCTAGGTTTTTTTCCCTTTGTTCTCTGGCAGCTACTGTTTGTTTAGAGTGAAAGTTTGGCTGAATGCCCAGACACTTGGCAGAACGCCCAGACATTCCTATCTCTTGCTACAAGTTATCTAAAGAGACTTTTTTTCCCTTCCCTTTCTGTCTGTGGCTGTATAATGCTTATTTTAAGAAGAATTGAACACCAAGAATTGAATTAGTTGGATTATAAATTGGACAAATTTTACTACATGGTTTTTTCTTTTTCTTTCTTTCTTTTTCTTCTTCTTTGGGCTTGTTTCCTGTTGTGTTATTTTTAATCTTTGTTCTTTTTGTTTTGGATTTCTTCCTGTTTTCTTTTTTACTATTTTTATCAATCTGGGATTGCTTTTTTACTTTTTATTTTTATTTTGTTTTTGTTTTTTGGGTTTTGCCTCTTGGTAAATTTTCTTTTTCCCCTTTTCAAGATTAGGGGGGCTTCCTGTTACCCCGCGTCTTTTTTTTGGAACTATTTTTTTTTCTCTCTTTTTTTTAATTATGTCTGGCTTCCCCTCCTAACAATAGGAGGATAAGGGATTACAATTGGCCATCGGGCCATCTGGTGGATTACAATTGGCCATCGGGCCATCTGGTGGATTACAAAACAACAGAACAACTAAAAGATGGCGACTTCAAATTTGGCGAAGAGGAGTAAAAAGGCAGCTTGTGCCCCTGTTTCATCATCGGCGAGTCCTGTCCCCCAAAAATCAATTACTACATTTCTACAACAAGAAAAGGTGGAACCCCAATTAAAAGATATCCAAGCGATATTACAAGCAATTGCAGAGAGGAAAATGGATATGAAAAAGGAGTCAGATAAAAATTTTGAAGATTTGAAAAATCTTGAGGATTTGAAAAATAATCTCGTTAAAATGGATCAAAAAATGGAAACCTTCCAACAGGCGATTATAGATAACCAACAAAGAATGCAAAAAATAGAAGACAAGTCGGTGGAAGTGGATCAGAAATTAGAATACCTGCAAGGAGAGAATCAGAGATTTGCGCAAGTAAACACAGAATTGGAAGACAGTATGGCCGTGGTGGAGATGATATTTTTTAAGATTTCAAAATGTCATAGAAGAGAAAGATGAGAACCTGTTGGATCTGATGAGTGAGCTATTGGCGGAGCTGCTTGGAATAGAAAAGGATCAAATGGAAAGAGAGACAGATCAGGTTTTCAGAGTCAATTCAAGCTATGCTAGAAAAAATAGAGTCCCTAGGGAAATTCATGTAAGATTTGTCAAAAGATCCACAAGAGATGAAATCTTGAGAGCAATAAGAGATCAACCACTGAAATATAAAGAAAAAGAACTTGTAGTTCTTAAGCAAATTCCTAGAAGGATAAGAGAAGTCTGAAGAGAATATCAATTTTTAACAAAGAAATTGTTCAATAAAGGAGTCAATTTCAGATGGTTGATTCCAGAAGGATTGTTAATTTTCTGGGACACGAAAAGATACAGATTGAACACCCCACTTCAAGCAGAGGAATTTTTCAATAATCATAGAGATTTTTGGGAAAGAGGTGAATTGGAGCCTAAGAAGCAAGAGGAAATGACCACTGCAGGAACATCTAAACAGATGGAAGAGGACGAACCCAAAAAGACTCAAACAGAAGAAGATGTAAGACCGAAAGACCAGAGGCAGATAACCTCGCCTAGAAGATTGAGGGCTAGATATAACTGAAGCTATGGAGGAAATTGGATTTTTTTCAATAAACATAAATGGTCTGAATTCTCCTTCAAAAAGGAGTAAAATATTTACTAGACTACAAAACTGAAAATGGATATAATTTGTATTCAAGAGACACATACTAAGAGACAACATTTTAGAATTTTAGAACAATCTAAATTGGGGAAACTTTATGCTTCTTTGGCACTTCAAAAGAAAAGAGGTATAGCTCTGTATATAAAAGAAAAGTTGAATCCAAAACAAATCTACGCTGATGAAGAGGGGAGAGTATTAATAGTAGAAATTACATGGAATCAAAAACAAATATTGATGGTGGCAATATACGCACCCAATGAGAAGCAAGATCAGTTTTACCAACAATTACATGATAAACTAGTGGATTTAAATTACCAAAATCTTTGCATATTAGGAGACTTTAATGTAGTAGCTGACGCAATACAAGATTATAAAAGTTACAAACAAGGGAAAAAAGGAGGAAATGTTTTACCGAAGACCTTTTTAAAAATGAAGGAGGAATTGTTTCTACAAGATGTTTGGAGAGAGATGAATCCGGAAAAGTTACAGTATACATTCTACTCAAATCGGCATAAATCATGGTCAAGAATTGATATGATATGGATGTCTCAAAATTTGAAGACTATAATACAAGTGGTTGAAATAGAACCTAATATTTGGGCAGACCATAATCCAATTAAAATGATCTGTAAAGGAACCAAGAAACAATTAAGATGGTCATTAAATAAATCTATATTGAAAGAGAAAGAATTTTTACAATTAGCAACAAAAGAAATGGAATTTTTCTTTAAAATAAATAAGAAAGAAGAAACCTCTCTCCAAAATGTATGGGACACGGCGAAAGCATATTTTAGAGGTTTGGCTATAATGTATACTGCCAAAAAGAACAAAGAAAAGAAACAAGTACAGTTGAGGCTGAAAGAAGAAATTAAAAAATTGGAATTTGAATTGCGAACTGACCCACAAAAGAAGGAATTGAAGGCACAAATGGAACTAATAAAACATAAATTAAACTTATCTGAGATGGATATGATGGCACAACAGATTAAACGATCTAAACAGAATTTTTTTGAAAATGCTAATAAACCGGGAAGATGGCTTGCATATAGACTGAAGAAAGAAAGAGAAAAGAGAATGATAAGTAAATTACAAGACTCAAAAGGCGAGATATATTGCCATAATGATGTGATGAAAAAAATTGTTAAAGACTACTATGAGACATTGTAAAAGGCAGAGGTGGTCTCTAAAGAGGCAATAAAAGATTATTTAATTAGAGCTGATCTTCCAAAGGTGCCAGAGAATATGCGACATATTTTAAATGAGAAGATAACAATGATGGAGATCACAGAGGCAATAAAAAGACAAAAGAAGGATAAAACCCCGGGGCCTGATGGGCTCCCTGCAGAAGTCTATGCAGCTTTACAAGATATAGTAAGCCCGATTTTGAAAGAATTGTGCAATGAAAATTTTTTAGAGAAAAAAATACCAAACTTGTGGACTGAAGCTAATATTACTTTGATACCTAAAGAAGATACTAATCTTACACAAATCAAAAACTATAGACCAATATCGTTATTGAATGTGGATTATAAAATTTTTACTTCAATAATGGCAGAAAGATTGAAGAAATTCCTGACTGAATTTATTCATACAGATCAAAATGGCTTTTTGCCTAAAAGACAGATAAAGAACAATTTAAGGATTATTCTAAATGTTCTAGAATATTATGAAAATCATCCAGGGAAACAGATGGCACTTATATTTCTTGACACACAAAAAGCTTTTGATAATTTAAATTGGCAATTTATGTTTCAACAGTTGACGGAAATGGACTTTGGTAAAAAATTTATAAACGCGATTCAAGCAATATACAATAAACAAACAGCAAAGATATCTTTAAATGGAGAATATACAGATGGCTTTGACATCAAAAAAGGCACAAGACAGGGATGCCCACTATCCCCCCTGTTATTTATTCTTACATTGGAGGTGTTGGCTAGAGATATTAGACAAGACACGGAAATTAAAGGACTGGAAATAAAAGAACAGAAATACAAATTACAGGCTTTTGCGGATGATCTAGTTTTTATTATAGAGGAACCATTGGAAACAGTTACTATACTTCTGCAGAAAATAGAGGAATTTGGAGAAGTAGCAGGCTTGAAGATAAATAAAGAAAAGACTAAAGTATTAACAAAAAACCTAACAGACAAACAGAGAACTCAACTTGCAGAAAGATCAAATCTTCAAATGACTAAAAAAGTTAAATATTTAGGTATTTATTTAACATCAAAATATACAACAATAAAAGAAGATAACTATGAAAAACTAATGAAACAAATAAAAGTAGATTTGGAAAAGTGGAAAAATCTTCAACTGACATTGTTAGGTAGAATAGCGACTGTGAAGATGAACATTTTACCAAAAATACTTTTCCTATTTCAAACGGTCCCTGTTAAACTGGGTAAGAAATTTTTTGATGATTTAAATTCAACAATATTGAGATTTATATGGCAAGGGAAGAAAGCACGAATCAAAACTAAACTACTACAAGAAACAAAAGATAGAGGGGGCTTTGGACTTCCGGACTGGAGACTCTATTATTAAGCATCTATTTTGCTTTGGCTCAAAGAATGGATTACGTTGAGAAATAAATGACTTCTTTATTTAGAGGGACATGATTTACAATTGGGTTGGCATGCGTTGAAAATACCAGAGTGGCTTTCAACAATGGAAGCATTTGCTTATCCAAATCTAATTAACTATGATAAACTTGTTACTTATAAAGACATTTTGGATAAGGATGGAAAACTTAAAGACAGACTAACTCTTTATCAACAAGGCGTTGACTTAACATGGTGGTCCTATCTGCAAATTCAAACAAGATATGAAAAAGATGTAAAAGTAAGGGATTTTTATAAAGAACAGACATTATTTGACAAAATACTTTTGAAAACAGACAAAAATTTGATTAAGAAGCTTTACAAATTTCTACTAAACTGGAAGATGGAAGAACAAGTAAAAACAACAATGATAGTGTGGGCAAAAAACTTTGGATATTCCATAGATTTAGAAGATTGGGAAAAGCTTTGGGAGAGAAATATTAAACTTACTAAAGCAGCTTCATATAAAGAGAATTTATATAAAATGTTTTATAGATGGTATATGACACCAGTTAGATTAGCGAAAATGTTTAAAAATGTATCAAATATTTGTTGGAAATGTAAAGAAAAGCCAGGTACTTATTATCATATTTGGTGGATATGTCCTAAAGCTAAGAAATTTTGGTTTAAAATTCATAAATGGCTAGAAAAGATGACTAAAATACAAATAGAATATAAACCAGAATTATTTTTGCTAGGAATACTAGGACCTAATTATGGTAAAGAGAATGAATATTTAATATTACATGTATTGACAGCAGCGAGAATTGTATTTGTTCAATTTTGGAAAAATGAAGATCTACCACACGATCAGATTATAATTACGAAAATTTTAGAATGTGCAGAAATGGATAGATTGACGTTGGAGATTAAAGAGAAAGAGGATTCAGTGTATTTTAGGACATGGGAAATTTTTTATCAATGGTTAGCATTACGCTAGAGCTAAATTATACTTAATTAGTAAGCTTTAACTTTATGACTGTTTTCAGCATTAATCATTATAATTGTTTAGTATTGTATTAACTACTGTTATTTAATATATATACCCGGACGAGAGTCTGCTTGTTTAAGCGTTGGATTTTTTGTGTAGGGGTAACCCCACTACTGTACCTATCCCTATCCCTATTCCCATCCCTATCCCAATTCCATTTCCTAACCCCAGCCTTTACCCATATTATCCCTATCTTTCCCATACCCATATAAAATCTAATAAAATATATATTTTTTTTAAAAAAAAGAGTTGACCATGAGGGAGGGTTTGGCTTGGAAAGGGGACAAATTGTATGTCCCAGACTGCCTGCAACTGCAAGTCCTACAATGAAGCCATGATGCCAAGCAAGCAGGCCACTTTGGATTCCTGAAAATGCTGCATCTCGCTAATCGTCAGTTCTGGTGGCCAAAGATGAAGAAAGACATTGAGAGCTATGTGGGGAGCTGTGCTGTCTGCATGGACAGCAAAAGACTACCAGGGAAGAGTCCGGGACTGTTGCAGCAGGTGGCTGATCCAACCAGACCCTGGGAAGAGATAGCTATGGACTTTATAGTGGAGCTGCCAGAGAGTGGGGGAAGCACCATGATTTGGACTGTGATAGACTTATTTTGCAAGCAAGCCCACTTCATTGCCTGTGCTGGTCTCCCCTCAGCCCGGAAAATAGCGAAGATGTTTTTTTGGTTTTTTTTTTGTATAACAAGTTTTATTGATTTTTTTTAATTTTACAGCCAAGTGCTTAGGACTCATCGTGGAGATAGGGCACTCCATAAAACAAAATAGAACATACAATCATACATAAACAATTTACACTTTTTTAAATCTTCCCTCTCTATTTTATCAATCAAAAAAGCAAGAACAAACAAACAAAACCAAACTATCAACAATATTTCCAATAGTCTCAGGCATCAAGAAATTTCATGATTTCTTGTATGGCCGCCATTTCACGGTCTACACTGATCACAAGCCTTTGCTGGGTTTGTTTACAACAAACAAACAAACCCCACACATCATCTCCCCCAGAATGCTGAGGTGGTCAGTTTTCTTGTCAGCTTATGACTACACCCTGGTTCACAAACCAGGGACAGAGATGGGCCACGCTGATGGCCTTAGTAGGTTACCTCTAAAGCACATAGAGGCAGACCCTGCTCCTGCTGTACATATTCTTTCCATTCAGGAATTGCCTGAATCTCCCCTCAATGCTAGGGATGTGGCTGCTGAAACTGCCACTGATCACACGCTTGCACGCGTGCTGACATGGGTGTTGTCAGGATGGCCTGACACGTGTCCTGGTACAGATTTCCAAAGTTTTTGGCGTAGGAAACATGAGTTTTCCACGTTCAAAGGGTGTATCCTGTGGGGTAGCAGGGTAGTCATCCCGGCCTCATTGAGGACTAGAGTCTTGCTCTCTCTATAACAAGTTTTATTGAATTTTTTTTAATTTTACAGCCAAGTGCTTAAGACTCATCGTGGAGATAGGGCACTCCATAAAACAAAATAGAACATACAATCATACATAAACAATTTACACTTTTTTAAATCTTCCCTCTCTATTTTATCAATCAAAAGAGCAAAAACAAACAAACAAAACCAAACTATCAACGATATTTCCACCCATTTTAAGCTTAATTAACTATTAGCATATTCCAACTAGCATTACATAGACATATAGTATACGGTTCGAGTATCCATATAATAAAGACCATATTATTCCAAATATTCAGTTTATATTTCTCAATTAAGTTCTATCTCTTATTCTATCTCACCTACATATTTTATCAGTGAATATAACTTTACGTTTCCAAACCATTTTGGATTAGCTTAGATTGTTTCTAATTATTTCTAAGTTAAACATATATAAGTATATTTTAAAATTTCTCCACTATATTCTATTTCCTATATTCTAAACATTTTTATAAATCAATCCATTCTTCAGTCATTGCATGTAAAGATATCATTAGTATTTCACCAGTCTCAATACAACTCCTAATTTTAACTTTCCCAGTTTTCCATAGTTACCATTCCAAACCATTCCAAATATTCAATTTATATTTCTCAATTAAGTTCTATCTCTTATTCTATCTCACATACATATTTTATATATAAATATAACTTTACGTTTTTAAACCATTTTGGATTAGCTTAAATTATTTCTAAATTATTTCTAAGCTAAACATATATAAGTATATTTTAAAAGTTCTCCACTGTATTCTATTTCCTATTTTCTAAACATTTTTATAAGTCAATCCATTCTTCAATCATTGCATGTAAAAATATCATTAGTATTTCACCAGTCTCAATACAACTCCTGATTTTCGCTTTTCCAGTTTTCCATAGTTACTATTCCAGACCATAATCAAATCCATAATTCAAATCAATATTGGTCAGACTAAAATCTTAAACTTTAAAGATCTCAAAAATATTAGCTCACTTAAAGTCTTTAAAAACCATTTTACCCATCAAATAAATTTTTAACACTCATTTTAAACCTAATTCTAGCTTTCTTTTTATGCCAAGCAGGTTTCCACAATACGGCTTTCAGCTCCTCCCATCTTGGTATTTGGTTATACACATTTTCCCACAGTTGCGTCTGATCATAGTCTTCTTCTCTTTTTCCCAATATTGTCTGCACTATATACTCAGTCTTAGCCAGTGTGGTGATTATTCGTTGTTTATATGTACTATCAGCATTTTTAATGTCTCGTATTAGAGAGTCCATTTCTGTTGTTTTTACATCTATAGATGTTTCAATTAAGTTCTGCTTTTGGTCTTCAGAAGTCTCCATCCTTTGTGTATAAGGTGTAGCATCTTCCTCTTCAGTAGATTGTAAATATAGATCCTCCATCTCATTAAATTGTAAATCCAATTGTATATCATGCTCAGTTAGAGTTTGCAATCCAGTTTTTAGCTCTAAACCATCCTCATTTCTAAGTGTCCTAAAATGATCTTTTAGTTCTTCTCTTGTTTCCAAAATTTTTGCTAATATCAATCCATAATTGAGCTGTAAATAAGCTTCCATCCTTCTTCTCTCTCCTTTTTTTTTTCTATAATAAGAAAACAGCAGTGTCTGGGCGTAGCACCAGGTTCAAAAGTTCAGCTACCATGGCAACGTTACGATAAGACTTTCTGGGCTTCACGCCAGTTTCCAAGATACAATGTAACCCTCCAATCCACATAACTCCACCCGGTAGCCAAGGTAGTTTTTTTTTTTCCTTTTTAAAGTGGATAAAAATGTTCAGAAGGGGGGGGAGGAAGAAAAAACACTCCACCCCCCTCCCTAAAATTTCCACTTAAATTTAAAACAAGCAAACAGAGAGGAAGAGTCACAGTAAGGCTTTTTTCTTCTCTTTTTTTTCAGGATCCCCCGAATTCCAACAGCTCAAATACACAATAGCAAAGTCACTTTTTTCCCCAAGTATTCAAACGCTGCTTTTTTAAGGGAGGGAGTAGTTTCTAAAAGCTTTTCATAGGGAAGTAAGGAAGGTAACAAGAGGGAAGGAAAGTTCTCACCCGGATTTTCCACGGTGGTTCTTTGTGCTTAGATGTTGCTGTGACTTTCGGCTAGAGCAGCTGAGTGATCGGCCATGTTACTGGCCGATCTTTTCCCCGTCGGCCCAAAGGTGATTTTCTCGGACCTCAGAGGGAGCCGCCGCTCCCTCCGCGATCAACAAGTGCCCTCCTCTACGGTGGTCGCCCCTACAGGGTGACTTTCGACCCTATCCAGGGTCTACCGGCGGGGGGAAACCGGACGGCCAAGAGAACGAGTTCTCTGCACGTCCGCGGGCGCTGCCACCGAATCCGGAAGTCGCGAAGATGTTTTTACAGCACATCTATCCCAGCGCATCTTTTCAAATCATGGGGTCCAATTTACTGCTAAATTCTGGAGGGAGTTTGTAAAAATGATTGGATCTTCCCAGGGGCTCAGTTCTGCTTTTCATCCAAGTATGAATGGATCGGCAGAACAAGCTAATGCAATAGTGGAACAGTACCTGCATTGCTATGTCAACTATGAGCAAACAAACTGGTCAGAGCTTTTGTTGTTTGCAGAAGTGGTGTATAACAATGCAGTGCACAGCAGTACTGGTTTCACTCCATTCAAGTTAGCCATGGGGGTAGAGTTTGTGCCAATTCCAGAGTGTCCACAAGAAACCCCATCCTCAACCACCCTAAGTGACTGGGTGGGTTCTTTTCAAAGGGTTTGGAGTGATGTGAAGAAGGCTTTAGCTAGAGGCAGCCGAGAGTCAGAAAAAACAGGCAGACAAGAAACGAGCTCCGAAGGAGACATCCCATGTGGGAGATAAAGTGTATCTGTCTACAAATTATCTTAAGCTGAGACAAAGTTGCAAGAAGTTAGGGCCGAAGTACATAGGTCCTCTACCCATAGTGAAAGTCATTAACCCAGTAACCATAGAGCTAAGGCTACCAAGGTTATTGGGTAAAGTACACCCAGTATTCCATTGTAGCTTACTGAAACCATACAAGGAATCCACACTGAGACCAGTAGGGACAGCAGTCCTCACCCCAATAGTGATAGAAGGGGAAACGCATTATGAAGTTAAGCAAATCCTCAATTGCAGAATCTATAAGGGGAAGTTAATCCAATGGGAGGGTTACCCGATTTCAGAATCTAGATGGGTAAAAGCCTAGCACGTAAAAGTGGATCAATTGGTAAATTGATTCCACACAAATTATCACCAGAAGCCGGGACCAGTACAAGGAGAAAATTAGCAAGCGTTTATGTGTGTTCTTTTGTTTTCCAGGTTCCCTTCCTTCCCTGGGGGGGGGGGCGACCTATCAAGCTGCAAAACCTGCTGTCTTTAGGACTGCTGCGTGCTTCTGGCTTGTCAACAGTGCAAGAAGGGGAGAAGGGAAAATTTTGAATCCAAAGGTGCTTCTTATCACCGTGAGAGTTGAAGAATTGTTTTGGCAAACTAAAGTTTCTTCTCATAACAATTACTAAAAGATGTATTGGACAATGTGACCTGAACTGTCAGAGAGGGGAGGGAAATTTTTACTCTTTTAATTATCTGTTTCCCATCATTGCTTTAGAGTTAGCTTTCCTTCAAACTTGCCAGATTGTTTTTGCCTAATAAAGTTAACATTGGATTTCATCATGTCTGTAGTGTTTTACTTTGTTGGGCTCATTCAGCCGGAATATGACAGTTATTTTTCATTTTTTGCAATTTATCTCCTACAGTTCTCTAGCTTGCTTCTTTGCTTTTATTCTGAAGTGGCAGTGATTGTTTGCATATTCTGTCCTCATTTGTTTGAGTCCCTCTAGTATGATCTATGCATAAAAATATGGTTTAATGCACAGGCTATAATTCTCTGTATATTCAGTGAGGTATTTGAAAAAAAATCATCATAAACACATCTACAGCACATCCCTTCCCCATTATATTTTTACAATTCTTGAAAAATAAATTCCATAATCAAAAATAAATATATGATTATGTTAATTCAAATCCATTTTTTCATTTCTTTTTTTTGTCCAAAGTGTAGATAACATTATTTTATGCATATAATATCCATTTTACTCTCTGATACAAGAATGTCTGATATTTTTAACTATCACCTTCACAAATGCTGTCATTTATAATTATTTCTCTTCTTAGTTCTAATTTTCTGGTGGTATCAGTTTATGCACAGTAGAGTACAGACTCGAGGGAATTTTCCTTTCCAATATGAGATCGTGGACTATCAACTTTTAGTACAGTTTTATCAGAACTCCCTTTCCTCCTGTTAAAACTAGTAATTTCAGTGATGCTGAATTTCTGGAACTAGAAGGCTCAATTCTCTTCATAAATCTCTTTTAAGCTCAGTAAGACACCTCTCCAAGTTAATAAATACCTTTTGAAATCACTCTGTAGAGAAGGTCAGAATGTGCATAAGACTAAGGGCTTCTCTGTCTCCTCTGTGTAGGCCAACTGGAAATGAAGTTGGCTTAAGAAATCCTTTCACATATTTCAGTTCCTTCCATCATTTTGGCTACTTTGATACCCATGTTTTTTTCTGGATTGTGCTCCTTTTCTCTTCCAATGCACACAAGAAAAGCAAGCAGTGATTACTTCCCCGATCGTTGGAGTGTGTTTTGAGGACAGGTTAAAAACAAACAAAAAGCCAGAACATATTTACAGTTCTTCTTTTCACTTGGATTACAAAGTCCAGCTTTTCCTGGCAGGCAGCCCAGCACAAAATGGCCATTGAAGGCCAACAGCACTAGAGCATACACCAGACAACTGGTACAGGGGCATTTATTTAAGATAAAAGGTAGTTCAGCAGATGGACTGGATTGCTCCAGCAAAACATTACTTTTTAGGCAGAGGAAAAAAAACTCAGGGGAGATCACCTTTCCAGCATGCTAAAGGTAGGCAGGACATGAGATTATCCATTAACTTCCATCCTGGAAGTTTTGTAAGCCACCTGGAGTCACCAGAATTGGGCAGCTATATAAATTTGTTTAATAAATAAACAAACAAATAAATACAGGTAACCCTTGTCTTACGACCACAATTGAGCCAAAATTTCTCTTGCTAAGTAAGATAATTGTTAAGTGAGTTTTGTTCCATTTTATAATCTTTTTTTGCCACAGTTGTTATGTGAATCACTGCAGTTGTTAAGTTAGTAACACAGTTGTTAAATGAATCTGGCTTCCCCATTGACTTTGCTTGTCAGAAGGTCACAAAAGGTGATCACATGACCCCAAGATACTGCAACTGTCATAAATACATGGCAGTTGCCAAGCGTCCAAATTTTGATCATGTGACAATGGGGATGCTGCAATGGTCATAAGTTTCAAAAATGATCATAAGTCCCTTTTTTCAGTGCCATTGTAACTTTGAATGGTCACTAAATGAATGATTGTAAGTTCCAACTATCCTAGAAAAGATAATCAACCAACAGATCTGCGAACATTAGAAACAAATAAAGTTATAACCAGAAGCCAACATGGATTTGTCAAAAAGAAATCATGCCAAACAAATCTTATTGCCTTCTTTGACAAAGTGACTAAATTAGTGAGCCAGTGGAATGCTGTGAACATAGTATACTTGGACTCCAGTAAGGCATTTGACAATGTAGACCACAACCTACTTCTTGGAAAGATAGAAAAATGTGGGATAGACAGCACCACCACTAGATGCATTTGTTCCTGGTTGACAAACTGCACTCAACATGTAGTCCTCAATGGGACAGTATCTACATGGAGTACCCCAAGGTTCTGTCTTAGGCCCAATATTCTTCAATATCTTCATAAACAATTTAGATGAGGGGATAGAAGGGGAACTCATTAAATTTGCAGATGACACCAAGCTGGCAGGAATAGCCAACACCCCAGAAGATAGACTTAAGATACAGAAGGATATCGACAGACTAAAACACTGGGCCCTATCTAACAAAATGAAATTCAATGTAAGAAAAGTAAGGTTTTATACTTAGGCAAGAAAAAACAAATGCACAAGTACAGAATAGGTTGTACCTCACTCAATTGCAGTGTCTGTGAGAGGGATCTAGGACCCTAGTGGACAATCACTTATGCAGTCTGAGGCTGCATTAATTGAGGGATAAAATCAAGATTATGTGAAGAGTTAATACCACTTTATAATGCCTTGGTAAGACCACATGGAATATTGCATCCAGTTTTGGTCACATAATATAAAAATGATGTTGAGACTCTAGAAAGAGTGCAGAGAAGAGCAACAAAGATGATTAGGAGACTGGAGGCTAAAACTTTTGAAGAATGGTTGCAGGAATTGAGTTTGTCTAGTCTAGTGACAAGAAGGACTAGGGATGACCTGATAGCAGTGTTCCAATATTTGAGGGATTGCCACAAGGAAAGGGGATCAGCCTATATGCCAGTTGCCAAGCATCCAAATTTTGATCATGTGACATTGGGGATGCTGCAATGGTCATAAGTTTGAAAAATGGTCATAAGTCCCTTTTTTCAGTGCCATTCAAAGCACCTGAAGGCTGCTCAAGAAGCAATGCACGAACTAATTAAGAACTAATTCCTTGAACTAATCAAGGAAAGAACTAACCTAGAACTAAGGAGAAATTTCCTGAGAGTGAGAACAATTAATCAGTGAAACAACTTGCCTCCAGAAGTCGTGGGTGCTCCAACACTGGAGGTTTTTAAGAAGAGACTGGACAACCGTTTGTCTGAAATTGTAAAAGGTCTTCTGATTGAGCAGAGGGTTGGACTAGAAGACCTCCAAGACCTCCCTTGCAACTTTATTGTTCTGTTTTTTGGTTAAGTGACTGAAGAATATAAGGCTATTATTTCAATAAAAAATAAGTGCATTTGTTTTTCCTTCATATTTGGACTGTGTTCCTCATATATCAATATTAAATATTAATTTTTATAGATTTCTATACAGCATTTTTGCAAGTTACTAAAAATCCATGCATACATTTATTATTTTATACATTTTATACATACATACATACATTTATTTATTTTATATCTCATCTTATGTTGTGATCATGAGAAATTCATGCTACTACACAATTATCATATTTGTAGAAGCCACTCAGAGACTTATTATACATATTGGAAGCAGCTTATGGACAGCTAGCTGGGTGTGGCTGTTTTTCATATTTTTAGATAAGTGATAACTTGCCCATGGAGTTATTTTTTAAGACAATTTTTCTAAAGAAGGTATTTCCCCTTCTAAAGGACATACGTAGTTCAGTACAAAATTCCCCCACCTCATTCTGGATAATGTGTGGAATGGCTTTGTGACAACTGTATTATATGTGTATTATCTGTGTCCTTTTAAAGAACTTTATTATTGCAAAAAGAAAAATCTACTGGCTTTGACACATTGGGGCTTTCAATGTCACAAATTCATTCTTCACGTTTAAAAAAATGTAGTCAGATGACCAGACAATAGGATTAAGTAGAAAGGATTTTTAATCTTGTTTTATTTATGAATCTCTTCAAAACAACTCTGTAGCTAATACTAAATGAAGAGTCTCTTTGGTGTAAGCCAAGATAATAATCTTTCCTTACAATTTTAATACTAGTCCTTGCAATGTTTGAATGAGTTCTGCTTCCTGTGCATGCAGTGAAATTTTTGAGTTGAATAAAAAGACACAGATAGATGTACAGATGTGACACAAAATCACAGCTTTGGGGAAACACCTATGGTTGTTCTTTTCAGTTTCCTTCCCTAATTTAGTTGCTTACATACTGCCCAGCAAGCAAGCCTAACCCCAAAATAATCCCATAATTTACTTTGAAATTATGCCAGATATCAAATCTTTTGTCATATTTGTTTTGGACAAAGAATTCTAGATTTTAGACAGTTAATGTATTGGTAAAAAGACACTCCTGTGTTTTAAAAAATAATTTTAAAGCAAAATAAATTTAATTATGAAGAGGTACTTTTTAATTCTTTTTGTTAGTAATGAGCTTATTTAAGCAATGACCTTATATATAAAATTAAATGGGAAAATTATTACACAGACTATTCATTTCCTTTTCTAAGTAGATGCCCAGTGAATTGGTTAATATAGTTTTTTTTCCTTCAGTTAACCTTATCTTAAGGAATTTGTTAATTAAAAAAATCTGTGCAAAGCTCTATTTTGTTCTGTATCATCATTCTAAATAACTGAAGCTAAAGCATTTAGCACCAAATAAAGCTTTCTTTCTGTGATATTGAAAGTGTGTTATTAAACACCTAAGATTTGTAGAAAAATAAATAAATATGGATTTTGAACATGTGTTTTACCTCAATTCATCACAAAGAAATACAAACTACAAATGTGTTAATTTTAAATGATCTTAAATAGATTTATCACTAGGAAACCTCATTTTTTCAGCACAAAACATTTTAAATGTTACAAACATGCTTAGAATATTTCTTGAATTTTTAATTAAAAATGAAATGAGTAAATAATAATATTCCACCTGTGTAGGTCTGTCAAGTGTTAAACATTATTTGCATTGACTTCAAATGTTAAAAGCAGTTAAAAGCAGCAACTCTAAATCTATACATTTAGGTATGTAAATCCCATTGAACTCAAATAGTTTACTTTGAATAAACCTGTATCAAATTGCATTATAATAATGGTTCAGCACAAAAAAAGAGTACTGAAGTTAAAAGACATCACAGCGATCCCCCTTGGAAATTTAACTACCTTACCATGTTTCATGTGTAGCTTTAAGTGATACTAAGCATGATTTTCTTGGCTTCTCATTATAAATTAGACATAATCTTTTCCTTGATTACATTTCAGCCATGTTAAAACAACTGCAACCTATGTTTGCATTCAGACAATACGACTGAATCTCAAGAGATGTTCAAAAAGGCACTTACCTGTCTGCAGAAAGAGCCATGAGGGTGAAGACTGACACCCCCACTGAAGTAAGCTGAATAAAAGGGATAAGTTTACATCCGACTCGACCAAAGAGCCATTCAGGAGACAAATATCTGCTGGCATCCACAGGAACACAGGTGATCAAAAGAAGCAAGTCTCCAAAAGCCAGACTGGAAATAAACAAATTAGGGACATTTCTCATGGACTTTACTGTACAAAAGATTTTAATCAGGGTGATATTACCAACTAGCCCAATCAAAATGATGATCCCATAAATAGCTGGAATTGCATATAGGAATCTGTAATAAAACAAGTCCTCGCCTGAGAAAGAGAAATTTGTATGTTGATCAGTAGAAACATTACAAAGAATAAAGTCACTGAGTTCTGTATCTAGAAAAATGCAGTCCTCGGTCATTCTTGGGATTTGGCTAGGAAATGAATATTCAGTTTAAAAGGAAAAAACATGAGCAAATTGTTTCGAGTTGTTTGCCTTCCTCCTCTGTAACTATTGACAGAAGTGGGTATATGTGATATTGCTTATCATGAAAGGAAAGACACTTATAATAAATAAGCTCATTCAAATGAACAAGTGTTAACCTAGTTTCATTTCCAAACCTCTTCTCTTTGTCTGTTAGTTAGGATGATGAATAAATATTTTCCTAGTTTGTCAAGAGCAAAAGATATCATTGATGCAAAGCCATCCAGGTCCAAGATCTATGCCGCTTTCACTGCCCAAATATATAGATCACGTTTTGCAAGAACAAATTGGTCGTTGCTGCCTTCCTCATCTTTTCAGCCTGCATTTGTAAGCTGTGTTTACAGCAAAAGTAAGGAGCAGCTCTTTTAAACACACAAATGCTAGAGGCAGGATCTCTGAGACGTCAGCAGTGCTTGCTTTACTTCACACAATATTGCAACCTTCCTTCAATGGATATATATTTAATAGATGTAGGAAATTTCCTGCCTGTTTTTTTTTGGAGCATGCCAGCCACCTACTGGACAAGTTCATTACTGCTCCACCAAATAGAGTCAGAATCTGAAATATTTTTGTTCTGTTTCTCTGAAGGATATATCTGTGGAAAAAAGTCTCAGACTTTTGCCTCTGGTTTTGGGGGAAAGAAAGAAAAAAAAGTTGATGCTTTATTTCAGAAAAGTGAGTTAGGGAAAGGCTCTGAATATTCAGCTGAAGAATGCAAATGATAGAGGTCTTCTAGTCCAGCCCCCTGCTGAAGCAGGAGAACCTATATCATTTCAGATAAGTGACTGTCCAATCTCTTCTTAAAAATCTCCAGCGATGGAGCGGCCACGATTTCTGAAGGCAAGCTGTTCCATTGGTTAATTGTTCTTACTGTTAGGAAGTTTCTTCTTGATTCCAGGTTGCTTCTCTCTTTGGTCAGTTTCCAACCATTGTTTCTTGTCTTGCCCTCTGGTGCTTTGGAGAATAGTTTGACATCTTCTTCTTTGTGGCAGCTCCTCAAATATTGGAACACTGCTATCATGTTGCCCCTGTTTCTTCTTTTCTTTAGACTAGCCAAACCCAAGTCCTGCAACTATTCTTCATATGTTTTAGTCTCCAGGCCTTTGATCATTTTAGTTGCTCTTCTCTGGTTTCAACACCTTTTTTGTAGTATGGTGACCAAAATTGGTTGCAGTATTCCAAGTGTGGTCTTACTAGGGTTTTATAAAGCGGTACTAATACTTCACGTGATCTTGATTCTATGCCTCTGTTTATACAACCCAGGATTGTATTAGATTTTTTGTCTGATGCTGCACACTGCTGGATCATAGTCAAGTGATCGTCCACTAGGACTCCAAGGTCCCTCTCACAGTTGCTGTTTTTAAGCCAGGTCTTGCCTAATATGTACTTAAACCTTTCATTTTTCCTACCTAAATGTAAAACTTTGCTTTTCTCCACATTAAAACTTATTTTGTTGGATAGGGCCCATTGTTCAAGTTTGTCAAGATCATTTTGGATCCTGAGCTTGTGTCAGAACCCACATATTAGGAGGGGGGCTTTCTCCTCTATTAGGTCTTTTCTTCTTCTTTCCTGTGGATTCTGCCATACTCCTGGGGGGAGGGGGGAAACTATGGGAACTACAATGTATTTTTTTTCACTTTGCTTTAGCCACTACAATGTATCCTCTCTGCTTCCTCTATCTGCTTGCTCTTTGAACTGTTTCCCCTTGATGCCAACCTGGGGGTGAGAAAAGAATGTGCCTCCAGCCATCTGGCTTATCTCTCACTGAAGAAGACTAGTTGCGGAGATCTAACAAGAGCTTCACAGCCTTGGGAACGGCACCTTATCAGCCCCGTTCCCACAGCAGATTCATCACCTGGGGATTGGCCTATTTGAACTGACTGGATGAACTATTGGGGTGGGGTTTGCTTCTTGCTCTTTTAACCTGTTGATTTGCGCAGGAACCCGTCAGATCCTGCCTTCTATGCCTGCTGTCAACTTCTCCTAATAAAAGTTCCTTTTGGGATGAAACCGTTTTAAGAGTTCTGTTTTCTTGAGAAGAGGTCTTGATGCAGGTCCTTATAGCTTGTCATCTGGGGTGTTGGCTAGTCCTGCCAGTTTGGTGTCATCTGCAAATTTGATGAGTTCCCCTTCTATTCCCTCATCTAAGTCATTAATGAAGATATTGAAGAGTACTGGGCCTAAGACAGAGCCTTGTGGTACCCCACTGCTTACTTCTCTCCCTGTGGATTTAGTACCATTGAGGACTACTTGCTGAGTACGGTTTGGCAGCCAGCTTCAGATACATCTGATGGTGCTGTTGTCTATCCCACTTTTTTCTAGCTTACTAAGCAGCAGGTTGTGGTCTACTTTGTCAAATGTCTTACTGAAATCTAAGTATGCTACGTCAATGGCATTTTGCTGGTCTACTAATTTAGTCACTTTATCAAAAAATGAAATAAGATTGGTTTGGCATGATCTGTTTTTAACAAACCCGTGCTGGCTACTGCTTATATTATGTCCACAGCATTTTGCTGGTCTACTAATTTAATCACTTTATCAAAGAATGAAATAAGATTGGTTTGGCATGATCTGTTTTTGACAAACCCATGCTGGCTACTGGTTATAACTTTGTTTGCTTCTAGTTGTTCGCAGATCTGTTTTTTTATTATCTTTTCCAAGATCTTCCCAGGTATTGATATTAGGCTGATTAGTCTGTAGTTTCCTGGGTCTGTTTTTTCCCCCTTTCTTGAAGATGGGAACCACATCAGCCCTTTTCCAATCCTCAGGTACTTCCCCGGTGCTCCAGGATTTTTGAAAGATATGGTGCAATGGTTCTAAGATAACATCTGCCAGCTCCTTCAGAACTCTGGGATGTAATCTGTCGGGTCCCGGTGATTTATATTCATCAAGGTCGGATAGGTGTTCTCTTACCATTTTCTTGCTTATTTTAATTTTTGTTTCTAGTTTGTCTTTTGCAGTAGTTTTTTTTGGTATGTTGGGCTATAATTTCTTTTTTGTGTGAAGACTGATGCAAAGAATGAGTTAAGCAGATCTGCTTTCTCCCTATTGCCTGTTATTTCCTTGCCATCCTCTCTCTTTATTTTTTTTATAATATATTTTATTGATTTTTTAACATGGTCACCTTAATATTTGGTAAACAGTGTGTTGTCTGGGTTTACATTTAAAAAACATTCACTAACAGTTAGTTTCTATGATCTATAATCCACATAATAGCTTTATTTGATTTCCTCTTTTTCCCATAATGTTCTCTTTTGCCAAGCTTAAGTTAATACAATTCTTGTTGTTTTGGTAGATAACAATTAAGTATAATTTTTTTCTAATATTTCTATAGATAATAATCACATCAATATAATATTTCTTTTCTATCTAATCATTCTGGTTGCCTCATCATAGATCCTGTTTACAGTTCTTGTTTACATTTGTTTTTCCCACAAGGTTCAAGACATTCTTGCTGGTTAAGATTTTCTCAAAGTTAATTACATTTAAATATTTAAGTCTATTTTTTCACATGTAAGCCATCCCAATACTTTTACCTTTCTTAAGGAATAAATAAGACTAAAAAAAAAAGAAGAAGAAGAAGAGTAAAGAAAAATAAAAAGATAGTATGCTTGTCACGACCCACTTCAACTAATCCCCCAAGAAAGCAGAACTCTTGAAACAGGCATTGTCTCAAAAGGAATCTTTTATTAGGGACTAATGGTAGCAGGGAATTCAAGGCGAGATCTGAAGAAAAAGCCTGCGTGAATGATATAATTAAGCAAGCAATATGCCCCCTCCCACCAAAGTCATACTGTCCGGTTAAAAACCAGCCAATCCACAGGTGGCCTGGTGTGGGTAACTGGCACGAAAGGCGTGCATCTCAAGGTCTTATCCAGCTTTGATTTCTTTGTAACTGTCTTCCAGTTAAGGAGACACATTCCATACACAAAAGGAGGCCAGACAAAGAAGGAGAAAGTGAAAGTTAATACTATGAATCCCCCATGCACCCCCTCCCTCAACAGAAATGGCAGGCCCTAGCGGGGCAGAGCCAGCTGCCAAACGGAATGGCTGTGTTGAGATGGCGCTCTGAATAAGCGCGCTGATTCCACAGCCGCTTCCCTGTGCTCAGTGGGCTTTTCAAAGCCCCCAATCTCTCGAGGGAGATTGGAAAAGGAGGCGCCCAGCAGAGCGGTCCTGGACGGTGGTCCGAACTGTAAGAAGCAGGAAAGCCTCGGAGAAGTCGAGCGGGAGAAGGAGATGGCCCAGAATGGTGGCCACGAAGAAGTGACAGCTGTCAGCTGGACAAAAATAGCAGTGATTTAGCGGGACAACAATACAACAAACCTGGTGGCGTGAGTACCCAGCGAGCCTTTGCAAGTGATCCTGAGCGTAAAACCATTCCGGAGAATTTCAAAGAAGAAAAGAAGAGAAGGGAAGCCCCAGAGTGAAAGGGGTAAAACTACCTCCCCTGTGAGATAGCGGCGATAAGGAACACGGGGGAAAAGAGACTTTACCTTAAAGCAACAGACTTATAAGCTATAAAGGATTAACGGATAAGGGTGGTTTCTCTTTTTGGCCTTTTCAACAAAGCTAAGAAGAAAGTTAAAAACCTGAAAAGCGAAAGTGCCGACTGAGCAGAGAGAGTGGACATTTTGAATAAGAACGGAGGACTGATTAATATTAAATGAGGGAAGAGAGACACCTACAAGTTAAGAAGAAAAATACGCATAGAAATAAATTAAAGAAATCGCTCTAAAAGTACTCTAAAAAATAAGGACAAGCTGTAGCTGAATCGAGGGTTCAGGCAAATAAGAATTAATTGAATATAACCTATTACATGATTGAACTGGAAGAGACTAACTAGGAACAAAAGGTTGAAAATTTAAAGAAGGTGAGAAAAATCATTTACTTGTCTACCTTGCTGAACACTTCAATACCTATAACTGTCAAGAGACTAATTGTAAAACTTGGACTGTATTGCCAATGAATTGAACATTTGTTATAATACTTAAGCGAACCAATTGTTACATTATTATTATATACTATTATTTAGATAAATTAGAATTGCAGTGGAATATGAGCATTTGAAATTGATAAATACATCAGACTGTTAATTACTGTATATTAAAAGTGCCAGTGTTAGAGGCTTTATATTGTGTTAGTAACAGGACATAATATTGTTAAGATATAAGGTATCAGTGATTATAATATTAGAAGAATAACAAATCTTTCAGGTGTGGTGGAGGAAAAGACAAAGACTGTACATTAGCTGGTTGACGTCACTCCGAAAGATGACAAGCATCCTCAACCTAACAAGAGCTGGGACTGGAAGAAGGCAGATAACTCAAGCAACATCGGTGGAACTAAGCCCAGCAGGGCAAAGATCAATAGAAGAGATGATGCCAAGGGAAAGAGCAGGCTCACTTAAAGACCTACAATCGATGTTACAATCCATGCAAGAGGTTATGTTGAGAAACCACGAAGTCTTGAAAAAAGAAATAGGCGAAATAAGGAACGATACCGGAGAACTCAAAGAGAAGATGGGAGCAATGGATGGGAAATTTGAATGCTTCCAACAACAAATACTGAAAAATGAACAGAAATTATTAGAAATGGAAGATAGAATGAATAAGGAGGAAGGAAGAGTAGATGAAATGAATGAAAAACTCTCACAAGCAAACAAAGAATTGGAAAAAAACTGTTATCTTGCTAGAGACAGAGAAAGCAGACCACTACTTACATTTTCAGAACGTGAAAGAAGAGAAGGGGGAGGACCTCCCAGAAATGATGACGGACATGTTAGCGAGACTTTTAGGAATCGAGAGATGGCAAATAAGATAGACGAAATATATAGAATACATACAAATTATGCGAGAAGAAACAACTTATCTAAGGAAGTGCATATTAGATTCGTTAAGAAGTCAGTCAGGGACGAGATCCTGCACAGAACCAGAGATGACCCAATAGAATATAAAGGAAAACAACTAACAGTTCTTAAACAAGTCCCCAGGAGGGTAAGAGATCTTAGAAGGCCCTATCAACACATCACATCGAAACTAATAAGACAAAACATTAATTTTAGGTGGCTGATGCCGGAAGGGATCCTGGTGACTTGGCAAGAAAAAAGATACAGGCTGGACACGATAAACAAAGTAGAAGAGTTTTTTCAGCAATATCTAGGTAGCGAAGATGAATTAGAAGAAAGAGAACTAAGAGAAGACGATATTACAGAGAGACACAGCAGAAAGGCACGAGAAGCACAAAACAAAGAACGGGAAATTGAGAGAAGGGAAAAAATGAACTATGGCAATGACAATGAAAGTAACATAAAGAATTTAATGAAGACAGACCGACGAGAGCGACAAGATCAAAATATAGGCAGTAATGCGGAAGAACTAACAACACTATCACTAAATGTAAACGGTTTAAACTCCCTGGCTAAGAGAAATAAAATTTTGAACAAGCTTAGTAAGAAAAACTTAAGACATAATAATCTTACAAGAAACACATATAAAGAACCAGCACCAAGATCTATTAAACTACCCCAAGTTAGGAACTAAATTTGTATCACTCTCACAGCAGAAAAAAGGAGGAATAGTGATATATGTCAAGGAAAGAATTCCAGCAAAACAAATTTATCAGGACGAAGAAGGTAGAATACTGATAATTGAAATTTCCCTGAATAAAAAAAAAGTCACCCTGGTAGGAATCTATGCCCCCAACGAGAGACAAAGACAATTTTACAAGAAATTACATAAGACTATCAGTGATATCAAAAATGAGAATATTTGTTTAATTGGCGACTTCAATGCAATTGTAGATAGAGAATTAGACTATAAAAGTGAGAATGCAAGAAAAGGAACTAGAAGAATACTACCTGGTACTTTTTTAAAAATGGCGGAGGAACTTAACATCCAGGATAGTTGGAGGGAGAGAAATTTGAACGTAAAACAATTTACATATTATTCAGGGCGTCACCAATCGTGGTCTAGAATTGATATCGTCTGGACAATGAAAGAACTAAATTCAGATGTAGATGATGTAACAATAGATATGGGCAGACCACAATCCTATTATAATGAAATGGAAAGGACAGAAGACAACAAGGAGGTGGACCTTAAAAAAGGCAATCTTAAATCAAAAAGAATTCAAGTATAAGATGGAAGAACAAATGCGGATATTCTTCCAGACAAACAAGAAAGAGGAGACTAATACCCAAAATCTATGGGATACAGCCAAGGCAGTAATGAGAGGAACTGCAATTGCATACATGGCCAATGAAAATAAAAAGAAAAGAAATATAAGACTCTTCTAAAAGAAAAGAAAAGGGCAGCTCAGATGGAGTCTTGGCATAGAGTAATTGCATCAGTCAGGACAAAAAATACATCCCTTTTTTGGCACATCACCAGAGGATTGAGGAAATCCCCCCTACCTCCAACTAATCAGGTACCGATTCATGCCTGGGAAGAATATTTTAGAAAGCTATATGCAGACCCCGACTATGTAACTAATGAGAGCCAAATTAATTTGGACCAAACCCTCTATTGGCCCCCTGTTACACCAGGCGAGATATCCTGATTGATTGGAGCCCTCAAGTCTAACAAGGCACCTGGTGCTGACAATGTCCTGCCAGAAATAATAAAAAATAATCCCAGTTGGTGGGCTCCACTTTTAGCATCTCTGTTTACATATATAGATAGAATGGGCCATATGCCAAGAGATTGGGGATTAGCAATTATCATACCAATCTATAAAAAAGGTAGTAGAAATGACCCAGGCAATTATAGACCCATTAGTCTTCTGAGTGTTATTAATAAAATGTATGCCAATCTCTTTATTAAATGCGGACTATAAGATCTTTATGACAATAATGGCAGAAAGATTAAAAAGATACTTAGTTGAATTTATCCATACTGATCAAAACGGTTTCTTGCCCAAAAGGCAAATAAAATATAATGTTAGGATCATATTAGATACACTAGAATATTACAAATCGCATAATGAAAAACAAATGGCATTGATCTTTGTTGACGCGCAGAAAGCATTTGACAACGTTAAATGGGATTTCACGTTGACCCAACTTAAACATATGGAATTTGGGGAAAGATTCATAAACATGTTCAAAGCAATATATTCTAAACAAGAAGCAAAAGTAATTATTAATAGAGAATTAACAAAAAAATTCCAAATACAAAAAGATACGAGACAAGGTTGCCCACTATTAGCATTATTATTTGTACTCTCTTTAGAAGTTTTAACAAGAATAATTTGAGAAGATAAACTGATTAAAGGCTTAGAAACTAAGAAAGAGATATTTAAATTACAGGCCTACGCAGATGATTTAGTCTTTATTTTGGAAGAGCCCCTAGAATCTGGCTCAAGACTATTACAGGTCCTGGAAAACTATGGAGATGTAGCGGGGTTGAAGATTAACAAAGAAAAAACCAAAATGTTAGTTAAGAATATGACCAAATCACAAGAAAATGAGCTAGCAGAGAAAATTAACATTCAAATAGCTAAAAAAGTAAGGTACCTGGGGATTCAACTGATGGCAAGATGCATCACACTTAAAAGAGAAAATTATGATAAACTAATAGATCAAATTACAGTGGATTTAGATAGATGGAAAAACTTACAGCTCTCCTTTATGGGGAGAATCACGACAATTAAAACGAATGTGCTTCCTAAACTACTCTTTCTATTCCAATGCATAACGATTAAATTAGGCAAAGACTTCTTTGAAAATTTAAACAAAATTATATCCAAATTTATTTGGCAAGGGAGAAAACCAAGAATTAAATTCAAGTTATTACAAGACGTAAAGGAAAGAGGAGGATTCGGCCTCCCAAATTGGGAAAAATACTATCAGGCGGGAACATCTGCTTGGATAAAGGAATGGATACACCTAAGGAATAGGAGATTGTTAGCATTAGAAAGCCATGACATGCAGATAGGGTGGCATGCGATACTATGGGACGGGAAACAAAAGGCACATCAGTATTTTCAGAAATACTATATTAGACGGGCACTATTAGATGTGTGGAAGGGTAATTACATATAAAGACATCCTAGATGAGAACGGAGAGTTGAAAACAAGGGGAAAACTATTAGAAGATGGCATAGAGCTGGAATGGTGGGCATATTTGCAAATACAATCACGATACAGAAAAGATAAAAAAGAACCCGGGATAAAATTAGAGCACACAGAATTAGATAAAATCCTACTAGGAACAGAAGACAAAATGATAAAAAAGATATATAAATATTTACTAGAACAAGACATGCTAGAAGAACAAGTAAAAGACACAATGCTAATTTGGAGCAAAAATTTTGGCTATAGTATCGATTTAGATAATTGGCAACTATTATGGGACAGGAATAGGACACTAACGTTAGCCACCACCTATAAAGAAAATCTATATAAGATGTTCTACAGGTGGCATCTTCCTCCCACAAGACTAGCAAAAATGGACAAAAAATCCTCATCAATATGTTGGAAATGTAGAAAATCACCAGGGACTTACTATCACATGTGGTGGGAATGCCCAAAAGCGCAAGAATTTTGGCATCTGATAAAAAATTGGCTGGAAGAGATATTATCACAAAAAAATCAAATTAAAACCAGAAACTTTTTTATTAGGGATTACTAAGCATAAATTCAGCAAAGGATATTTATATTTAGTATTACATATTCTAACTGCAGCGAGACTAGCCTATGCTCAGAAATGGAAGGGGAAAGAAACCCCTACCGAAGAAGAAGTAATAAATAAAATCCTATCCTGCGCTGAAATGGATAGGTTAACATTAGAGCTTAAAAATAAAACTGAAACAGACTATTTCGAAATTTGGAATGAAGTGTATAAATGGCTAGAGTCAAGGAGGCATGCTGGGATGAATGTTGATTGATAAGTTGATAGTTTAGAAATCTTTATACTAGTATTTTTTTATAAGATAGAATTGAAAGTTATTTAACCACAATGTATACGATTGAAAGAATGCTTACTAGAAAGTTCACAGATCCTATATGCATATTTTGTTATAATGTTGTTTAAACCAGGGAAGTTGTATCATGTCCACTGTGTCTTTTTTGTTTTTAACTGTATATTCAATAAAATTATTATTTTTTAAATGGCAGGCCCTAAAAGGATAGATGAAAGCAGAGAGCAGATGAGGTGATATGCCCCCCTAAAAAACGGGAAATTCACCTGTAAGACAAAAACAGGGAAGGGGAAAACAGCAAACAAATTAATTAGGTTTATCCTGATATGGAGAATGAAAACCTTGCAGCAACTTAGGGGCTCTAACATGTTTCTTATACACCCATTCATTTGGGGATGCAGGGTGGTTTTTCCATGAAACCAGATATTGAGTCACTCCATGATGGGTTCTAGAGTCCAAAATGTCTTTAATCTCGAAATGTTGTTCACCCTCAAACCATAATGGGTATAGGTAACAGCGGGGCAGGAGGTCTGAGAGAGGAAGTGGTTTCTGGTTTAAGTAGGCTGCAGTGGAATGCAGGGTGAATTTTCCGTAGGTTCTTTGGCAGATCTAACTCGACTGTTACTGGGTTGATGATGCGTGTAATTGCAAAGGGTCCAATGTACTTAGGGCCTAGTTTCTTTGAGGGTTGCAACGATGTTAAGTATTTAGTAGAGAGAAATACATGTTCACCAACTTTGTAGGGTTTTTGCTCCATCCTCTTTTTGTCCACTTGTAGTTTATATGCTTCTCTGGCCTCATCAAGAGCTTTACGGACTACTGGCCAGGTATTTTGCAATTGCTTAATCCAGTCCTTTAATGAGGGGATCTCAGGTTCCTTGACAGGGAGCTCTGGCATGGCTACAAAAGTTTGGCCATTAGCAACTTGAAAAGGAGTAAACCCAGTACTAGAATGTACTGCATTGTTGTAAGCCACTTCAGCAAAAGGTAATAAGTCCAACCAATTATCTTGTTGATAATTTATGAAACACCTCAGATATTATTCTAGAACCAAGTTCAGACGTTCTGTCCCCCCATTTGTCTGGGGATGATGGGAAGATGATAACTCTTGAGTAGATCCCAAAAGGTCTAGAAAAGCTCTCCAGAATATTGAAGTGAATTGGACCCCTCGATCTGAAATAATACCATGTGGGACATCATGAAAACGATATATGTGTTGCACAAAAAGTTTGGCTAAAGTTTTTGCAGTAGGGATTTTAGGTCAAGGTATAAAATGCACTTGTCTAGAAAACAGGTCTGTAACCACCCAGATAACCGTATTTCCAGCACTCTCAGGCAGTTCAACAATAAAATCCATGGAAATCTCTCTCCATGGTGCTGACGGGCTTGCTACCGGTTGGAGTAGCCCTGGGGATTTCCCTTGACATCGTTTTGCAGCTGCACATATGGGACAACTGGCTACATAGCTTGCAATGTCCTTTTTCTTTTTCTTTTTTTTTAATATAAGTTTTATTGGTTTTCCAGTTTTACATCCAAATATTTGGAAAGCAACGTGGTGATTGGGTTAGTAAAAGTTCAATAACAGAATCTTTAGTACATATCTCAGGTTACATCATCAGATATTTCTTCTTTGTTTCCCTTAACATTTGCTATGTCATATTAAAGCTAGTAAATTTCTGATTGTATCAAACTCAGTTAAAACCTCATTGTCACATTTATCAGTACATTTTTGGTTATACATATCCATATCCTGTTTTTAAGTTTTACCTAATTTTTAGTTTTTAATTACAATACTCCAATTTAACCTTTAATATCCAAAGTATTTAAGTTTCAGGTAGCCCAAATTTCCTTTATCTCAGTACATAAAAACTATAATATCTAAAATGCACATATTACTTACTTAAAAATATTCTAGTTTTATTTCATAAACATTTTCTATTATTGCCCCAATACATCATCACCTTAATAGTGGAGTATCCTTTGATCTCTATGTTATCTGGGCTAAACAATAATTCAAACCTATTTACTAATAGTTAATTTCTATTTCCCATATAATTCTAATTTCTCAATATTAAACAAATTAATCCCTTATTTTTACTATTTTCCAACTATTTTAATCTAATAATCAAATTTCCCACTATCTCAGAATCTCCCTTTAGCCCAATAGTTAGCAATTTAGGATCCCCTGCAGTGGACCCAAAGACCCCCTTCTTTCAGTCTAACTCTAGCTTTCTTTTTATGCCAGCCAGGCTTCCATACCAATTCTTTTAACTCATCAGATAGATCTCCCTTCATTCTTGTACATGTTACTTGAATCAAGGGAGACCATCTAGTTGTCAGTTTTCTAAGAGAACTGGCCCATTTATCATCATTAAGTTGTTGCCCTGGAGGCCCATTTCCCCATATTTGCTCTAATATAATTGTCTTCAATTCGATCTGGTCTTCTTCTTCCTCAGGATTCTTCTGGCTTGTGTAGAGAGTCATGTCCAGTTTTATAATTGTTATTTGATTGTTTAAATTTTCAGTAGGTTGTACTTGTTGATCTTTAAGGTCCTCCATCTTGGTATTAATTTCTTTCACTTCTGTTGTTTTTTGGATTGTAGGTTCTTTAGTTGCAATCAGGGTTTCGCTTTGTAGATTTAAGCTGGCACCTTTGTCTTTCAATCTAGATTTAATTATCTTGGTGGCTTCAAGAATTTTTTCAAGTATAAGTTTATAATTAGCCAAAATTTGTTGTTGGTCCTCCTCCATTTCTGACATAGTTATAGATGGTCCTTTAGTGAAGGCTATTTATTAAACAAGAGTCAGTAAGTGTTCACCTCCACAGTTCCTAAGAGACAATTTCACTGCCCAGCTGTTCTCACAGCTTTTAATCTCTATTAGATAATACCAAGGACAGATCTGGGCTATGAGCAAGACTCTTTGTCAAATATTCACTTGCTGTACCAAGTTTTGCCACAAGATGTCCCCGATAGCATTTAAGGACTTTTTCAAATCCAGGCTAGGTTTTTATCCAATTTAAGTTCTTTTTCATCTTTTTTACAAGTAAATAAAATAGCAAGTCCCTGTGAGAGTAGGAACTTTTTGGGTCCCCAGATATCAAGCAGATGCAAATCCAATTATTTAGTTATTTTTTTCAGGGCTTTATTTCCCCTAGGTAGTCTGATGCCACCATTTTAGAGGGTGGGAGGAATATTCACTTGCTGTACCAAGTTTCACCAGAAGATGTCCCCGATAGCATTTAAAGTCTTTTTCAAATCCCGGGCTAGGTTTTTATCCAATTTAAGTTCTTTAGGAAGTCCCCGTGAGAGTAGGAACTTTTTGGGTCCCCAGGTATCAAGCAGATGCAAATCCAATTATTTAGTTATTCTTTTCAAAGCTTTATTTCCCCTAAGTAGTCTGACGCTGCAATTTTAGAGGGTGGGAGGAAAACGCTCCCTTCCCTCTCTCCTCACAGGGGGAAGAAATTTCAAGAAGCTTTTTGCAGGAAGGTAAAGGTCTCACCCAATTCCTCCGCGGTGCTTTCAAGGTGCTTGGTAGTAATTTTGGCCTCGGCTGGTAGCGGCTTAGTGATGGGCCATGTTGATGGCCGATCTTTCCCCCGTCAGTTCGAAGAGCTGCCCCGGATCAAACGGGAGGGCTGCCGCCCTTCCGCGATCATTCGGGGGTCCTCTTCACGCTCGTCGCCCCTCCAGGGCGACTTTCAGCCCTTTTCAGGGTCCCCCGGCGGGAGAAAACCGGACGGCGGAGAGAGTGATCGCCCCACCCGTCCGCTAGTGCGCGATCGTGAACCGGAAGCCTGCAATGTCCTTTTTCAATGCAGGCCACCAAAATTGCCTTTTAATCAGGTGCAAGGTTTTAACGAACCCAAAGTATCCAGCAGTCTTTGAATCGTGCCCAGCTGCCATCACTTTAAGTCTCAAGCTAGCTGGGACATAGATTTTCTCCCCAATCCAGGCCAATCCGTCTTTGAGCACACATAGATTGTTATGATTACAAAACCATTCATCAGTATCTAAAGCTTGTTTGAATTCTAGCAGTAAAGTCTTATTTTCTGGCTATTTTGCTTTAGTTTGAGCCCTGGTAGTGACCAGGGCAGCTAGTTGATGAGGCTGCAGGAATGGTTTAGTTATCTCAGGTTTCTTACTGTTGTATTGGGGTAGCCTTGATAAGGCATCAGCTAAAAAGTTCTTCCCCCCTGGAAGGTAATGGATCGTGAAATTAAATCTGTGAAAATGTTGCGACCACTTTGCTTGTTTTGGGGAAAGGTTCCTGGGTGTTTTCATAGCCTCTAGGTTTTTGTGATTGGTCCAAACCTGGAATGGTATTTTATGCCCCTCAAGAAAATGCCTCCAGGTTTGTAAAGCCCACCGGACTGCATAGGCTTCTTTTTCCCAAGCTGCCCATCTCTGTTCAGTGTCTGACAGTTTCTTAGAGGTGTAGGCACAAGGCTGTAACCTCCCTTCTTTATTCCTTTGTAAGAGAACAGCCCCCACCACCACATCACTGGCATCAGCTTGGATGATGAATTGCTGGTCTGGGTCTGGATGCTTTAGGACTGGTTCCATGGAGAACAATTTTTTAAGTTTTTCAAACACTGCTTGACATTCACCCATCCGTTTTAGTGGCTGGTTAGGCTTTGGTTTATCTCCCCCTTTGGTCTTTAACAGATTAGTGATAGGGAGAGCAATCTGTGCAAACAATGGAATAAATTGTCTATAGAAATTGGCACACCCCAGAAAACTCTGGAGTTGTTTCTTGGTTCTTGGGGTAGCCCAATCAAGCACCGCCTTCACTTTTCCTGGGTCCATTTCTATCCCCTCATGGGATATGCAATACCCCAGGTAATCAATATGCTTTTTGTGGAACTCACACTTAGATAATTTTGCGAACAACTTTGCAGAATGTAATTTTTTCAATACAGCTCTGACTAGTTTGATATGTTCATCTTTCATTTCAGTATAGATAAGGATGTCATCCAGGTAAACCAAAACCCCTTTATACAGATGCTTACACAACACATCATTTATTAATTGCATAAAGACAGCAGGTGCCCCTTGCAGTCCAAAAGGGAGTACTTTGAATTGGAAACATCCTAAGGGGCAGTTAAATGCTGTTTTTCATTCATCTCCCTTCCTAATCCTTATGCGGTAATAAGCTTCCCTTAGATCTAGTTTCGAGAAGATTTTCCCTTTTGACAGGTGTGCTAACATGTCCTTCATTAACGGCAGGGGATACATGTTCTCCACACAGACAGCATTTAAGCTCCTATAATCCACACAGAGATGAAGAGAACCATCTCCCCCCCCCTAAATAGGACAGGGGCAGCCACTCGAGGTTTAGCTGGTTCAATAAAACCCCATTGTAAGTTTTTCCTTATAAACTTTTCCAGTTCACTCAGTTCTCTAGGAGTCATTGAATACATCTTGGGTTTCGGCAGCTTTGCTCCTGGGATGATTTCAATAGCACAGTCTGTGGGACAGTGAGGGGGGAGTTCATCCACCCTCTGCTCACTGAACGCCTCAGCTAAATCTCAGTATTCCATTGGAAGGCTTTGCAGCTCTGATTCATTAAGGGCAGAGGCAAATTCACAACGTAATCCACATCTCCCACCAGTTTCTTTAGCTATGGGTAGGGCTTCCTCCTCTGAAAATTTGAATTGCCCCTCCCTCCAATTAACCACAGGATTCCATTTCTTTAACCATGCCAATCCCAGGACTAACGGCCACTCCATTCCAGGAGCCACAATGAAAGCCAAAGTCTCTATGTGGTTACCCAGGTCGATGCGTAAGGGTCTGGTGGCAAAACTAGCAGGCACCCCTCCCGCAATGGATCCATCCAGTTGGCAAAATGTAATTGGAGTCTTTAATCTCCTGAGGGGTATTCCCATCTTCCCCACCAGTTCTGGGCTCACCATGCATCAGGTACAACCGAGTCCAATAGGGCGGCTAGCTTTACTGTCTTTCCAGTGCCAGGAATGGACAGTTCTAGGGGCACTGTTATGGGGTCAATTGGCCCACTCACCAATGAGTCGTCCTCGTCGTCGTCCTCCATTTTTCCAGGGTCACCGGCTCATAGGGCTGGAACTCGACCTATCAGACTACAGTCACAAGGGAGCTCCATTGCCTCTGCGGACTTCATGGCGGTTTCTCTGGGTCATGAGGGAGGTCTTCCAGCTGGCAGGCGGTCCCCTCCCTTAGCGGGTGTCTTGCTGTGGCAGTCAGCAGCACGATGCCCCTCCTTTCCACACTTGAAACATGCTGTACTGCAAGGCAAGGGGGAGCAGCTCGTGCAGAGTCTCCTCGTTTCTCTGGTTGCAGCTTAAAACTTTGCCTCACCGGGCAGTGTAGGTGCTTATATTGGTTGATTTCCACCTCCTCGGCTAGCAAGCACCAGTCGTATAGTCGCCCCGGGACTCCCCAAGCTATGCAAGCATTATACAGCTGCTCATTCAGCCCATCCTGGAAACAGCTCACTAGGATCTCCTCTGGCCAATGAAGGTGACTGGCCAATTCTCTAAATTCTTCAGTATATTCAGCACGGGTCTTCTCCCTTGCTTCACAGTCTTTATGTGCTCCTGGGCTTTCTTGTCTGCCAGCTGGTCCTCAAACCGCCTTCGGAGTGCAGCCATAAAATGGGAGCATTGCAGTTGTAAAGAGTCACCATCCAATCTGTCACCGCCCCTTCCAGTGCTAAGGTGATGTGTACCTTCTCAACATCCGTGGGCAGGGTTCTCCCATAGATTTGAATGTAGGTGAACACTTGTGCCAGGAAATCCCAGCCTTTTGGGATCTCCATCAAACTTCACCCTGATTGGGATCAGCTTTACTTCTGCTGGCTGGAGGGGTCTATCCCTGGTGGCTTGCAGCGGATGACCCTGCGGTTGTGCTGCCCCTTGGGCTCTGACGGCTGCTGCCTCTCGGGTCTCCGATTCTCCCTCTTTGGATTCTTCCCCCTCCAACTCTTCTTTGGACTCACGGCCCCCTTTCATTTGCATTTTAAACTCATTGAGGGTTTTCTTCACATGCTCCATCACAGCTTCCATAGATCCCGGTTTGGGTTCTTCTTTCTCTGTGTCTTTGTCCGGGGTGGGGCAGGGTCTGGATTCTTCTTCTTTTTTCTTACCTCCCCCCCCCCCGGGTTAAGGTGACTTTTAGGGCTTTCCCCTCCCAGCCTTATTTCTTCCCGATTCCGAGTGACCATCTGGCTCGATTTTCTTCACCAGATGTTCCAGCTACCTCCAGGTCTCTGGAGAGGCTTTTGCTGGCTTCAAGGCTGAGGAGGTCTTCGGCCCATTGCGCTGACTGGAAATCCTCCATCTAGAATTCGGTTGCGACTCCCCCGGCAGAGCAGTCACTTCTCCGGGTTGAGTACTATGCAGATCTCGCCTTCTGTCAGGACCCACTTCAACTAATCTCCCAAGAAAGCAGAACTCTTGAAACAGGCATTGTCTCAAAAGGAAACTTTTATTAGGGACTAGTGATAGCAGGGAATTCAAGGCGAGATATGAAGAAAAAGCCTGTGTGAATGATATAATTAAGCAAGCAATATGCCCCCTCCCACCAAAGTCATAATGTCCATTTGAAAACCAGCCAATCCACAGGTGGCCTGCTGTGTGGTTAACTGGCATGGAAAGCGCACATCTCAAGGGCTTCTCCAGCTTTCGTTTCTTTGTAACCGTCTTCCAGATAAGGAGACACATTCCATACACAAAAGGAGGAGGCCAGACAAAGAAGGAGAAAGTGAAAGTTAATACTATAAATCCCCCATGCACCCCCTCCCCCAACAGAAATGGCAGGCCCCAAAAGGATAGATGAAAGGAGAGAGCAGATGAGGGGATTTGGGGTCTGACAATGCTACTTAAAATCCATGTTTCCCCTAAGCTAATACATATTTATTTCCAAAAATTTTCCGTTCTTTTTTACCATAATTAAAAATATGTTTAATCTTTAAATATTCCATTTAATAAATCTAGTCATCTAGTCTTTTAACTCTTATTCAAGACATTTTTAATCCATTGTAATTTTCTTAAAGTCAATCACATTTAAATATCTAAAACATTTCCTTTATATAAGCCATTCCAACTCTTTTATATTACTCATATCAAGAAATAAAATAAATACTTGAGGAGCTCATCCCTGTTAAAATAAAATTCATATCCAAAATCTTTCTATTTCTTTAACCATATTCAAACAGGTGTTTCTTTTTTAAATATTCTCTCTGATAGATCCCATCATCTATTTTCTTAATTTTCACTTTAGCCTTTTTCTTTTGCCCAGTATCTTTCTTAATCAATATGTTCTGCTGAATCAAAGAATCTTTCCATATTCTTTAAGTGTTACTGTAGATATAAAAGGTAAGTCAAGTACAATATCTTTGTAAGAGCATTTGCCCTTTCATGTTTGTTGAAAACCTTTTTCTTTCTTTTTCTCTCTGTTTCTCTTATCATTTTTTGTCTCTCCAGTTCTAGTGGTGTTCCTGACATCTCTGCAGTCCATTTTGTCCAAACTTTTTTCTTATCCTCAAATTTGTTTTGTGGTCTTAAAGTATAAGTTGTCTTTTCCAAATCCAATATTTTTGTGAATTTTTTTCCACTTGGAAATCATACTTCTTTGTTTTGTTAGGTTCCATCTTTAAGTCTTTATCCTCAAATTTGTGTTCAGTTATCTGTTTTATCCGCTCCTTCTCTATTGTTGTTTTCTGGGATTTTTTGTTGTAAAGTTAAATTGGAGATGAATTGGTTTATATTTTCAAAGTTATTTTGGATTTCTTTGTGGTTTGAAATCATTGTTGTTTGAATTAGTTGCAGCATATCATATATCTTCTCTTGAAAGGTATTTATTTTTCTTGATAAGTTCTATCTGTAAGTCTCTGATTTTCCATGATGGCCAAGAATCAAGGTTTTCTTTTCTCTGCAAACAGCTTTGGAGTCACAGTTAAGTAGATATTTGTAATCCAGAAAGTTCAAAAAGGTTTTTCCCCCTGAAGTTTATAATTCTCTCTTTGTCTGCAGGCCAGATTGTTTTCTTTTTTATCACAGCTGTTCTCTATTGTTAGAGCTTTGAAGGTCACAAGTACAGATTAGTTTTTTTACAGATTTTGCCAAGTCCTGTATGAAAGCCATAGCTGCCATAGTCTTCATCCACCACTAGATGTCAGCACCAGTTTATTTTTCAATTTTAATAAACAGTTGCCTTTAAAATGAGAATCTTAACCATTCAGCAATTTCAAACTTATCCAAATTTAGGTTTTATATTCATTTCATTTCATTTCTATGAGTTTTGGTCCTCCATAAAAGGTTTAATTTGCCGCTTCGGTTAGTAAAAGGGTGGGGCAAAGATCCCCCTCTTTCACTTTTGGAGGTTTTTTGCTTCTTGGGATTTTTTTTTCTTCTTCAGGAAAGTTAATAAGTAGGATAGAGAAAATCGATGTTCTTATCCAGATTCAAATGCGCTGTTTACAATCAGCTTAAAGTAGTACTTTTTGACTTCAGTTGCTTGTAGCTTGGGCTAGACTCTGAAGTTAGGCTAGCCTTTCTCCTGTTGGTTTCTGGAAGGCTTCTCCTGGACCGATCGGGTAGACCACCATGTCTCCGTGGTCCACAGGACTTCCTTCCTTCTTTGCCACCTCTTCGGGGTGACTTTTGGCCCATTTAGGGTCCCCTAACAGGAAGAAAATCAGCCTAAGGGCACGGAGCCCCAAAATCCCTCAGCTGCTGTGCTATTGCCATCTTCTCTCTTTAGTGGGCCTACAGTTTCCTTGACTTTTTTTTGTTATTAATATGTTGAAAGAATTTTTTTTATTGTCCTTGATTTCTGTTGCTAGTCTTTGTTCATTCTGAGCCTTTGCTTTCCTGACTTCATCTTTGCATGTTCTGGCTGTCTGCTGATAATCAGCTTTAGTTATGTACCCCTCTTTCCATTTTTTATACTTGTCCTTTTTGTCTTTCAGTTTGTCAAGAGAGCTTTGTGCAGCCATGCGGGTTTCCTCTTGAATTTCTTGTTTCTCTTTTTCAGTGGTATTGCGCTGGACTGGGCCCTTATGATCATACTCCTCAGTGTTTCCCATGCTTCTTGAGTTGTTTCCCCCTTTAGGATTTTTGTCCATGGAATCTTTCCTAGGTTTTCTCTGAGTTTGTTAAAATCAACTCTTCTGAAGTTTAAGACTCTGGTTGGATTATTTTCTATTGTTTGTGTTTGCATTATATTGAATTTCAGCATGACATGGTCACTTTCACCCAAGATTCCGGCAACTTCAACTCTATCACTTCTTCTCGATTAGTAAAGATTAGGTCCAGTATAGCTTTACTTCTAGTTCCCTCCTCCACCTTTTGGATGATAAAGTTGTTGGCTAGTTTGGTTAAGAATCTGTTTAATCTCCCACTCGCTGCAGAATTTGTCTCCCAGTTGATATCTGGATAGTTGAAGTCTCCCATTACTACTGTGGTATGCTTCCTACATACGTTTGTTAACTGCTTGGCAAAGAGTTCATCTATTTTTTCTGATTGTTTGGGTGGCCTGTAATATACACCTATGGCAATGTCACTTTTTTCCCCTTTTATATTGACATTTATATACATTCTGGAGGGATTTTATCTTTGATCATGTGCATTTCTGTAGATATGTAGTGTTCTCTTACATATAGTGCAACTCCCCCTCCTCTTTTTGTAGATCTATTTCTTTTGAACAATTTGTATCCATCCATCAGTACATTCCAGTCGTGTGTTTCGTCCCAACAGGTTTCTGTAATGCCAACTATGTCATACCTGCCCTCATGTACTATTGCTTCTAGTTCACCGTTTGTTCCCCAAGCTTTGAGCATTTGTATATAAACATTTAAGACCTTTATGCCTGTCCATGGGTATGTTTCCTGCATCTCCTGATTGTTGTTGGAGTTTTTCTTTTTTCCTCATCACTCCAAACCTCATTGTTTGATTTGTTTTCTTGGGATTTATGACTGGTTTTGTGTTTTAGAGATTCTAAGGATTAGTCAGCCTTCCCCTCAATTTTAGTTTAAAGCCTTCCTGATGAGTTGGGCCAATCTTTTTCCAAGTATATTTTTCCCTGTTTTAGTGAGGTGCAAAAGTCCTTTGTGTAGGAAATGCAGTCCATGATCCAGGAAACCAACATTTTCTTGGTGACACCAACCCTTTAGCCAGTGATTTATTTCTAGAATTCTTTTTTCTCTCAGTGGGAGTTGGCCTTTTGTTGGGAGTACTGATGAGAACATATCTTCAAAAAAGGGGAAAAAATTGGATCCAGGAAATTACAGACCTATCAGCCTGACCTCAATACCTGGGAAGATTCTGGAAAAGATAATCAAACAATGAATCAGTGAATACCTAGAGGCAAACAAAATCATTACCAAAAGCCAACATGGGTTTGTCAAAAACAGATCATGCCAGACAAATCTTATTGCATTCTTTGGCCAAGTGACAAAATTAGTGGACCAGAGGAATGCTATGGATATAATTTATTTGGACTTCAGTAAGGCATTTGATAAAATAGATCACAATCTACTACTTGATAAGATAGAAAAATGTGGGTTAGACAGCATCACCACCAGATGGATTGGTAGCTGGCTGACCGGCCGTACTCAGCATGTAGTCCTCAATGGAACTGCATCTACATGGAGGGAAGTGAGTAGTGGGGTGCCCCAGGGCTCTGTTCTGGGCCCAGTGCTCTTCAACATCTTCATCAATGAATTGGATGAGGGGATAGATGGGGAACTCATCAAATTTGCGGACGACATCAAGCTGGCAGGAATAGCCAACACTCCAGAAGATAGGATTAAGATACAGAAGGATCTTGACAGACTTGAACATTGGGCACTATCTAACAAAATGAAATTCAATGGTGAAAAAAATTAGGTTCTACATTTAGGCAAGAAAAACCAAATGCACAGGTATAGTTTAGGAGGTACCTTGCTCAATAGTAGTAACTGTGAGAGGGATCTTGGAGTCCTAATGGACAATCACTTAAATATGAGCCAGCAGTGTGCTGCAGCTGCCAAAAAAGCCAACACAGTGCTAGGCTGTTGTTATGTCCTGGGCCTTGCTGAGTCATTCAGCAAGGCTCAGGAAGGCTGCAGGAAGGCTGCAGAGACCCGGACAGACCACATGTCTGCCTGGGACCCAGACAGGCTGTCTCCGGCCTTGCGCTCATGCACAAGGCGGAAGAATGGCCTGCAATGATTGGATGTGCATCCCCTTGCAAGGGGATATAAAAGGCCAGTGGCCATTGTGTTCTTGCTTCTGTTCTGTGAGCGTGTTTCAATAAAGAGATCTTTGTAGTGAACCAGCCTCGTCTCGATGTCTTCTTTGCAAAAACAGAACATTGGCGACGAAGGTGGGATCCACCGCAAAGGAAGCTAAGGAAGAAGAAGCTAGGGCCAACTCACCTGAAGGCCTGAAGCGAAGAGAAGCGTGGCGTCCAGAAGAAGCAACCGCCTGCCAGTACGAATACGCTGGAGGTGGGCTTGGCTTCGTGGGACCCCTTCTCCTTCCTTGCGGCGAGAGACGTTGAAGAGGCTATCAGTCACAACGATGTCCAAGCTGCGCTGTCTTGTCGAGTTCGATACTTCGCACCCAGAACGATGGAGCTCTTACGTAGCTCGCGTTGAGAACTACTTCAGGGTGAATAAGATCCAAGAAGACGAATTGAAAGCTGCTACTTTGCTGTGTGTCTGTGGGCAAGAGACTTTTGACATTGCTGAGAACCTTGTAGCCCCAGCACCATTGGAGTCGATCGCCTATTCAGATCTAAAGAAAATGCTGCGTGAGCATTTTGAGCCCAAGCTTTCTGTAATAGCTTGGAGGCACCAATTCGAGCAGCGGGATCAGCGGCCGGGAGAATCAGCTGCGGACTTCATCACGGCTCTGAGGCAGGCTGCTAGGCCATGTGCGTTCTGAGACTTGGAAGAGAGGCTCCGAGATCGACTCGTCTGCGGATTGTGAAGCCGTGAGATGCAACAAAAGTTGTTTGCTAGAGCTGATGTTTCATTCCAAGATGCCCTGAGAGAAGTTGCAGCTGAAGAAGCAGCCGGCAGTGCGGTGAAGGCCTTGCAGTCGACCAAGAACCCTCCAGCAGCAGTCCCCGTCCATCAGGAAGTCGTGCGAGAGGCCTCCGGAGAAGAATCCGAGGAAGAAGAGGTGGACAGACTTCAACAGTCAGCGGAGAGAAGACTGCAAGAACACAGAGGGAAGATGCCTGCATCCCTTCGGTGTTTCGGCTGTGGGGGTTGCCACAGGAGAGCCGACTGCCGTTTTTGTTCTGCTGTTTGCCAGGCATGTAGCAGGCAAGGCCACATCGCATCAGCCTGCTTGGGTTGCCAGAAAAACAGGTCCCCTGAAGAGTTGCCTCTGAAAGGTACCAAGGTCCCCAGCCAACACAGGGTGGGTTTCTGCGTGTCCCGTAGGGGGGTATTCAACACTGGGGTTCACCGGCCCCTTAAGAAAAAGTTTCGCATTGATGTAAAGTTGCAGGGAGTTCCCCTGGACATGGAGCTGGACACAGGGTCCGCTCTTTCTATTATTTCTGCTGACACATTTAAGAAGGTTTGTTCCAAGAGTGGCTCACGAGTCAAACTCAGGCCCTCTAATCTCATCCTCACTGACTTCCAGAATTCACGAGTCAGTGTGAAGGGGGAGGCCACACTTAGAGTACAGCGAAAGGAATTTGATGGGTTGTTAGATGTGGTGGTAGTTGGGGGTGATCGAATGAGTCTTATCGGACTCGATTGGTTCAAGGCACTTGGGATCCAAGTGACTGGGCTTAACCATCTACAAACTGTCAGCCTTGCAGGAGTCTGTAAGGAGTTTGCTGATGTGTTCAGCCCAGAGCTTGGCTCATACAAGGGGCCTCCTATTGCTTTAAGGTTAGACCCAGCCATCACACCCATCAGGGTTAAATCAAGGAGGGTGCCTTTTGCCCTCAAAAGTAAAATAGATGCTGAGTTGGACAAACTGCTCCAACAAGGCATTCTTGAACCTGTGGATTCTAGTCCATGGGAAACCCCCATAGTGACACCATTAAAAGCCAATGGTGAAGTCCGAATTTGTGCAGACTATAAATGCACTCTAAACAAAGCCTTGCAGCAGCACGCATATCCAGTGCCGGTGGTGAGCCACATCCTGGCCTCACTGAAGGGGGGAAAGATATTTGCTAAGCTTGATTTGGCTCAGGCCTACCAACAGTTACCTGTTGATGAGGCAACAGCTGAGGCCCAAACTATAGTTACTCACAGAGGGGCTTTTAAGGTAAAAAGGCTGCAGTTTGGGGTAAATGTAGCCCCTGGCATTTTCCAAGGGGTGATGGAGCGAACGCTCCGTGGTATTCCTGGAGTCTGCCCTTATTTCGATGACGTCCTCACTGCAGGAGAGTCACCTGGGAACATAGCTGAAAGGCTGAGAGATGTCTTGCTGCGTTTCCGCCAAGCTGGGCTGAAGTTACAGCAAGACAAATGTAAGATAGGTGTAACATCCACCGAATATCTAGGCTTTCGTATTGATGCTGAAGGCATCCACCCTGCAGAGTCTAAATTTCAGGCCATTCAAATGGCCCCCAGTCCCCAGTCAAAAGCTGAACTCCAGGCTTTTCTGGGCCTACTTAATTTTTATCATTCATTTCTCCCCCACAAGGCTGCAGTGGCTGAGCCGTTACACCAGCTCTTGGACAAGCAGACTCCATGGAAATGGACAAACGTCCATGAAAGGGCTTTTAAAGAAGTCAAGGCCTTGCTATCTTCAAATGCGGTCCTGGCGCATTTCAATGAGCAATTGCCTGTGTGCATCGCATGTGATGCCTCCCCTTATGGGGTAGGAGCAGTGTTAAGTCATCTCAAGGCTGATGGGACTCAGGTCCCTGTGGCCTATTACTCCAGAATTCTCTCATCTGTAGAGCGTAATTACACGCAGATTGACAGAGAAGCCTTGGCAATAGTCTCAGGCATCAAGAAATTTCATGATTTCTTGTATGGCCGCCATTTCACGGTCTACACTGATCACAAGCCTTTGCTGGGTTTGTTTACAACAAACAAACAAACTCCACACATCATCTCCCCCAGAATGCTGAGGTGGTCAATTTTCTTGTCAGCTTATGACTACACCCTGGTTCACAAACCAGGGACAGAGATGGGCCACGCTGATGGCCTTAGTAGGTTACCTCTAAAGCACATAGAGGCAGACCCTGCTCCTGCTGTACATATTCTTTCCATTCAGGAATTGCCTGAATCTCCCCTCAATGCTAGGGATGTGGCTGCTGAAACTGCCACTGATCACACGCTTGCACGCGTGCTGACATGTGTGTTGTCAGGATGGCCTGACACGTGTCCTGGTACAGATTTCCAAAGTTTTTGGCATAGGAAACATGAGTTTTCCACATTCAAAGGGTGTATCCTGTGGGGTAGCAGGGTAGTCATCCCGGCCTCATTGAGGACTAGAGTCTTGCTCTCTCTATAACAAGTTTTATTGAATTTTTTTTAATTTTACAGCCAAGTGCTTAAGACTCATCGTGGAGATAGGGCACTCCATAAAACAAAATAGAACATACAATCATACATAAACAATTTACACTTTTTTAAATCTTCCCTCTCTATTTTATCAATCAAAAGAGCAAAAACAAACAAACAAAACCAAACTATCAACGATATTTCCACCCATTTTAAGCTTAATTAACTATTAGCATATTCCAACTAGCATTACATAGACATATAGTATACGGTTCGAGTATCCATATAATAAAGACCATATTATTCCAAATATTCAGTTTATATTTCTCAATTAAGTTCTATCTCTTATTCTATCTCACCTACATATTTTATCAGTGAATATAACTTTACGTTTCCAAACCATTTTGGATTAGCTTAGATTGTTTCTAATTATTTCTAAGTTAAACATATATAAGTATATTTTAAAATTTCTCCACTATATTCTATTTCCTATATTCTAAACATTTTTATAAATCAATCCATTCTTCAGTCATTGCATGTAAAGATATCATTAGTATTTCACCAGTCTCAATACAACTCCTAATTTTAACTTTCCCAGTTTTCCATAGTTACCATTCCAAACCATTCCAAATATTCAATTTATATTTCTCAATTAAGTTCTATCTCTTATTCTATCTCACATACATATTTTATATATAAATATAACTTTACGTTTTTAAACCATTTTGGATTAGCTTAAATTATTTCTAAATTATTTCTAAGCTAAACATATATAAGTATATTTTAAAAGTTCTCCACTGTATTCTATTTCCTATTTTCTAAACATTTTTATAAGTCAATCCATTCTTCAATCATTGCATGTAAAAATATCATTAGTATTTCACCAGTCTCAATACAACTCCTGATTTTCGCTTTTCCAGTTTTCCATAGTTACTATTCCAGACCATAATCAAATCCATAATTCAAATCAATATTGGTCAGACTAAAATCTTAAACTTTAAAGATCTCAAAAATATTAGCTCACTTAAAGTCTTTAAAAACCATTTTACCCATCAAATAAATTTTTAACACTCATTTTAAACCTAATTCTAGCTTTCTTTTTATGCCAAGCAGGTTTCCACAATACGGCTTTCAGCTCCTCCCATCTTGGTATTTGGTTATACACATTTTCCCACAGTTGCGTCTGATCATAGTCTTCTTCTCTTTTTCCCAATATTGTCTGCACTATATACTCAGTCTTAGCCAGTGTGGTGATTATTCGTTGTTTATATGTACTATCAGCATTTTTAATGTCTCGTATTAGAGAGTCCATTTCTGTTGTTTTTACATCTATAGATGTTTCAATTAAGTTCTGCTTTTGGTCTTCAGAAGTCTCCATCCTTTGTGTATAAGGTGTAACATCTTCCTCTTCAGTAGATTGTAAATATAGATCTTCCATCTCATTAAATTGTAAATCCAATTGTATATCATGCTCAGTTAGAGTTTGAAATCCAGTTTTTAGCTCTAAACCAACCTCATTCCTTAGTGTCCTAAAATGATCTTTTAGTTCTTCTCTTGTTTCCAAAATTTTTGCTAATATCAATCCATAATTGAGCTGTGAATAAGCTTCCATCCTTCTCTCCTTTTTTTTTTCTATAATAAGAAAACAGCAGTGTCTGGGCGTAGCACCAGGTTCAAAAGTTCAGCTACCATGGCAACGTTACGATAAGACTTTCTGGGCTTCACGCCAGTTTCCAAGATACAATGTAGATACAATGTAGCCCTCCAATCCACATCCTGGTAGCCAAGGCAGTTTTTTTTCCCCTTTTTAAAGTGGATAAAAATGTTCAGAAGGGGGGGAGGAAGAAAAAACACTCCACCCCCCTCCCTAAAATTTCCACTTAAATTTAAAACAAGCAAACAGAGAGGAAAAGTCACAGTAAGGCTTTTTTCTTCTCTTTTTTTTTTTTTCCTGGATCCCCCGAATTCCAACAGCTCAAATACACAATAGCAAAGTCACTTTTTTCCCCCAAGTGTTCAAACGCTGCTTTTTTAAGGAAGGGAGTAGTTTCTAAAAGCTTTCCATAGGGAAGTAAGGAAGGTAACAAGAGGGAAGGAAAGTTCTCACCCGGATCTTCCACGGTGGTTCTTTGTGCTTAGATGTTGCTGTGACTTTCGGCTGGAGCAGCTAAGTGATCGGCCATGTTACTGGCCGATCTTTTCCCCGTCGGCCCAAAGGTGATTTTCTCGGACCTCAGAGGGAGCCGCCGCTCCCTCCGAGATCAACGAGTGCCCTCCTCTACGGTGGTCACCCCTACAGGGCGACTTTCGACCCTATCCAGGGTCTACCGGCGGGGGGAAACCGGACGGCCAAGAGAACGAATTCTCTGCACGTCCGCGGGCGCTGCCACCGGATCCGGAAGTCCGAGTCTTGCTCTCTCTACATGAGGGACATCCGGGAATTGTGAGGATGAAGGCGCTTGCGCGTAGCCATCTTTGGTGGCCTGGACTCGATAAGGACATCGAGGCCCAGGTTCAGGGGTGCCAAGTGTGCCAACAGTCACGGCCTGAGATGCCCCAGGCCCCTGTACATAGGTGGGAGGAGACACACACTCCATGGTCACGTGTACACATTGACTATGCTGGGCCCTTTCAGGGGCAATTCTTCCTTCTCCTCGTGGATAGCCATTCCAAGTGGCTAGAGGTCGTTCCTGTATCCTCCACTACTACTGCCAGGACCATCCAGGTGCTAAGAGGAATCTTCGCTTCCCATGGTCTTCCTGATGTCCTTGTCTCAGACAATGGTCCCCAATTTACCTCTTCTGAGTTTCAGGCTTTTCTTCAAGCCAACATGATCCGGCATGCTACATCTGCTCCGTTTCACCATGCCACCAACGGTCAGGCTGAACGCATGGTGCATACCACCAAGGCGGCATTAAAGAGAATCACTCAAGTACCCTGGCATCACAGGTTAGCCGATTTTCTCCTTGCACACCGCACCACACCTTGCACTGCTACAGGAAAGAGCCCAGCTGAACTCCGCTGGGGTCGCAGACTCATTACGAAACTGGACAGATTGCACCCAGACCAGGTGGCTTCACAGGTGTCACAACCACAGGCACCTAGGAGACTCCAAGTGGGTGATCCGGTATGAGCCAGAAACTATGGGCATGGACATCTTTGGGTAACTGCTGTAGTCTGCAAGGTCTCTGGGCCACTGTCATACGAAGTGGCCTTGGAGGATGGTCGTGTGCTTAGACGCCACATTGACCAATTGCGCTGGAGGCTCCCTGGCCACGTTTCCGCTCCTGGCTCTCGGGGGGGAGGGGGACGTCAATTACGATTGTGGACCACAGTCTCTGCACAAGGGCGCTTATCCAAATGTTCCTACACATGTTCCAGGTGGGGGTCTTGCCATGGAGGCGGCTCCTGACTCTGGCATAGACTCCGGGGGTCTTGCCATGGAGGCAGCTCCTGACTCTGGCAGAGGTCCATGGCTAGGGGAAAATGCCCGTAAATCGGCTACTCAGGGTACTCCTGCTGCTGGTCTTGAGCTCGAGGGACAGTGCTCCCAAGAGGAGTCCAATGGAATTTTGGGAAACTCAACCCCACCAAGGAACTCTGGTTTGGGTCTGGTGGATCCAGCCAGTCAGCAGTCAGGGGGAACCCCTGAGTCTTCTGGGCGACAAAGTCCTGGTTTGTTTTGCGCAAACCGGGAGCAGGCACTCCAGGCACCTATTCCTAATCCCACACCTACAATTACACCTGCACCTAATCTGGCTCCACGGAGATCCTCCTAAGCATTTGGAGGAATATGTAAGGTCCCTGTTCACTACACAGGAGGGTTATTAGTCCTCGCCATCTGAGGGAAGAAAAAAAAAACAATTGTAGTGTTGCGGTGTTCATATTGTCAAATAGTGAAAGTCCGTGGACATAACAGGGACCTGAAGGTAATGGGTTGCAAGGAGTAAAGGTTGAATGTATAACATGCCAACCGGCCTGCTATGCTGTGTTGTGTGTAAAGTGTTAAAAATGTGTTTACTTATTGTTTAATCCAAGGGGGGAGGGATGTTATGTCCTGGGCCTTGCTGAGTCATTCAGCAAGGCTCAGGATGGCTGCAGGAAGGCTGCAGAGACCCGGACAGACCACGTGTCTGCCCGGGACCCAGACAGGCTGTCTCCGGCCTTGCGCGCATGCACAAGGCGGAAGAATGGCCTGCAATGATTGGATGTGCATCCCCTTGCAAGGGGATATAAAAGGCCAGTGGCCATTGTGTTCTTGCTTCTGTTCTGTGAGCGTGTTTCAATAAAGAGATCTTTGTTGTGAACCAGCCTCGTCTCGATGTCTTCTTTGCAAGAACAGAACAGCTGCATTAATAGAGGGATAGAATCAGGATCACGTAAAGTGTTAATACCACTTTACAATGCCTTGGTAAGGCCACACTTGGAATACTGCATCCAGTTTTGGTCACCACGATGTAAAAAAGATGTTGGGACTCTAGAAAGAGTACAGAGAAGAGCAACAAAGATGATTAGGAGACTGGAGGGTAAAGCATACAAGGAATGGTTGCTGGAATTGGGTATGTCTAGTTTAATGAAGAGAAAGATGAGGGGTGACATGACAGCAATGTTCCAATATCTCAGGGGTTGCCACAAAGAAGAGGGAGTCAAGCTATTCTCCAAAGCACCTGAAGGCAAGACAAGAAGCAATGGATGGAAACTAATCAAGGAGAGAAGCAACCTAGAACTAAGGAGAAACTTCCTGACAGTTAGAACAATTAATCAGTGGAACAACCTGCCTCCAGAAGCTGTGAATGCTCCAACACTGGAAGTCTTTAAGAAGAGATTGGACAGCCATTTGTCTGAAATGGTATAGGGTTTCCTGCCTGGGCAGGGGGTTGGACTAGATGACTTCCAAGGTCCCTTCCAATTTTTTTTTTTTTTATTATTATTATTATTATTATTATTATTATTATTATTATTATTATTATTATTATTATTATTATTATTATTATTATTATTATTATTATTATTATTATTATTATTATTATTATTATTATTACTCCTAGTGCCTTAACTTTATTGCCTAGTTGCTTATAATCTCTCAATATTGTACTCAGGTTCTTTGTTGCGTCATTCGTCCCAATGTGAAGGAGGAATAAAGGGTAGTAATTTGTGGGCCTAATTATTTTGGTTAAGTTCTCAGGCACATCTTTGATTTTTGTTCTATGGAGACAACATATCTCCCTGGTTTGTATGTCCCATCTGCAGATGGCTGATTCTGTTCCTTTGAGGATAGAATCACCTATTACCAATACTCGCCTTCCTTTTTTGGGGAATGCAGTCTGGGGTGCTTTTCTGTTTATCTCAGGTGTGTTTGTTGATGCAACTTTTTTAGGGATATTTGGTGTTGTTTCTTTGCTAGGTGTCTATATGTTTTCTTTGAGGGTCTACATATTTCCATCTAGGGGGAGAAACTGATTGCTTGTGGTACTCCACTGCTTACTTCTCTCCATGTGAATGTAGTGCCATTGAGGACTACTCATTGACTATGGTTTGTTAGCCAGCTACAGATCCATCTTTCCACCTTTTCCTAGTTTACCAAGGAGTAGGTTGTGGTCTATCTTGTCAAATTCCTTACTGAAATCTAAGTATACTATGTCCACTGAGTTTCACTGGTCACTTTAGTCACTTTATCAAAGAATGAGATGAAATTGGTTTGGCATGATCTGTTTTTAACAAACCTGTGCTGGCTACTAATTATGACTTTGTTTGGTTCTAGTTGTTCGCAGATCTGTTTTTTTTATTATCTTTTCTAGAATCTTCCCAGGTATTGATGTTAAACTGATTGGTCTGTAGTTTCCTGGGTCCGTTTTTTCCCCTTTCTTGAAGATGGGGACCACATCAGCCCTTTTCCAATCCTCTGGTACTTCCCCGGTGCTCCAGGATTCATGAAAGATGTGGTGCAACGGTTCTGAGATAACAGCTGCCAGCTCTTTCAGAACTTTGGGATATAGCCTGTTGGGTCCCGGTGATTTATATTCATCAAGGTTGGATAGGTGTTCCCTTACCATTTTCTTGCTTATTTTAATTTTTGTTTCTAGTATGTCTTTTGCAGTGCTTTTTTTTATGTGTTGGGCTATAGTATGAGTTAAGCAGCTTTGCTTTCTCCCCGTTGCCTGTAATTTCCTTGCCATCTTCTCTCTTTAGTGGGCCTACAGTTTCCTTGATTTTTTTTATTGTTGTTAATATGTTGGAAGAAGCTTTTTTTATTGTCCTTGATTTCTGTTGCTAGTCTTTGTTCGTTCTGAGCCTTTGCTTTCCTGACTTCATCTTTGCATGTTCTGGCTGTCTGCTGATAATTGGCTTTAGTTATGTACCCCTCTTTCCTTTTTTTGTATTTGTCCTTTTTGACTTTTAGTTTGTTAGAGAGTTCTTTGTTCAGCCATGCTGGTTTCTTCTTGGATTTCTTGTTTTTCTTTCTCATTGATATTGTGCTGGTCTGGGCTTTTGTGATCACATGTTTCAGGGTTTCCCATGCTTCCTGGGTTGTTTTCTCTTTTAGGATTTTCATCCATGGGATTTTTCCTAGGTTCTCTCTGAGTTTGTTAAAGTCAGCTCTTTTGAAGTTTAGGACATTGGTTGGATTGTTTTCTATTGCTGGTGTTTGCATTATACTAAATTCCAGTATGACGTGGTCACCTTTGCCCAAGGTTCTGGTAATTTCGATTCCCTCTATCATTTCTTCTCTGTTTGTAAGAATTAAGTCCAGTATAGCTTTACGTCTAGTTCCTACCTCCACTTTTGGGTGACAAAGTTGTCGGCTAGGTTGGTTAGGATTCTGTTTGATCTCCCACTCACTGCAGAGTTTGTCTCCCAGTTGATATCTGGATAGTTGAAGTCTCCCATTACTTCTGTGCTTGCTTCCTATATGCATTTGTTAATTGGTTGGCAAAGAGTTTGTCTATTTCTTCTGATTGGTTGGGTGTTGTTGTCCTCTATCAAACCTCAGCTCACCAAGAAGGCGACCTCCATCGTTTTCCTGCTATATATCAAAAGTAGTATTTTCTGACTCAATAGATTAATTGGAATAGTGTTTGCCCACTCAGTAGGTGGGTAAAAACAAGTAATCCTGTTCAGTTTTCCTGTTGTGCTTCAGTGCACTGTAAATATACATTTCCATTCCAACTGGCACTTTTGTGCACTGTGACAGGAATGCTCCATCCCCTATGCTGATTGACCAATGCCCTCAAGGCTATTTTGTTCTCTAACACTGAACTTCTGTGTTGCCTGCTCACTCTTGAAGGGACCTCATCTGGTGAAGTTGCTATTTCCCCCCCATCATTTCATCAGTGGGCCTTTGAATTTCTTTTGCCAATTTAACTAATGGAATGATGGACATTTCCATTGTTTTAAACCAGATGAAACTGACAGAATTTTTGCCATGTTCTTCTAGCTCAAGGGATAATAAGAATGGTAAAAAGAGAAGCTAGGGAAGGAAAGTTTCAACTACAAGGGAGAATCAGCATATAGCAGCTCATAAAAAATAGTCTATCAATGGAAACCACATATCCTGAAAATACGTCTTTTTCTAGCATGGGTGGGGCAGGTAAAGAAGCAGAGGGAAAGGAAAGTACAGTCAGGACAGAAGACCAGACAATTACTATTGCCAAAACAGAGGAAAAGGTTGAAATCCAGAAAGGGATTTTTAGTGCAGAATTCTAATATAGATTTCATTTCCAGCTAATTTATACAGAGGAGTCAAAGAGCATAAGGCTACAATGTAAAAAAAAAAAGCCCTGACAGATTGTTTCCCATTTCTTTTCATTTTTAAACGCAAAAAGAAGTTGACCTGAACCTCAAAATGCCACATTTTTGTGAGTTCAAGATGCTTGCTTGATTTATAATGTGGTTATATGCTGCAGTTTATGTTATACAGAATATTAATTTTGCTTTCCAAATGAGAATGGGTTGTCTCATGTTATGGCCACTAACAGGTCAGAAGCACAGAAATAAAATTAACTAATTAATTCCTGAGGTAATTCACCTGATTTTATTGTAGAATGGATATTACAGTTAATTTAGGACTCAGAGTACTCAAAATGTTAAAATTGTGTATTTTTGGTACTCTGTTTATATTTTGTAAACTTCCCAAAAATAAAGAATAAAGTAAAATAAAAAAATACTAGGTTAAAAAAAAACCCCAATGACTTTCATAATTATTGATTGCAATGTTATTATCACATTAAAAGAGACACTCATCAAATTAATGAAATAGTATTTATTTTTACTGATGCCTCTAATTTGTTATAGAAACATTTTATTGACGAGTATATCAATACTAAGATTGATTGTATACTCAACTATACTTGTATCCATAAACACAATAATGAAGGTTTGGGATGGTTTTATGTCTTTTATGTCACCACTGAGAAAGTCATTACAGCTTTTTTTAAGCCCCCCAAATGCATCATCAATCATGTGTGTCAAATAACAGCCTTGCACAACATATTTTCCAACTTCTGAAAAGATCACCAAAGGCTGCATGTGGCAGAACAGTAGTAAGTTTGGATGTTACTTGTTGAGATTCAGGAAGAGTTGAGGTTGAAACATCTGTCTGGCAAAAGTACTTTAACCTATCATAGATCCCAGCTCAGCTTCAAATTGATGATTTAAGAAAAGTCTAAAATGATAAAATTTGCTTTTAAGTAGAAGTAAACTCCAGGGTAGCTTGAACACTTTGTGTATAATGGGAGGTACTACTTGTTTGGATGGTCAGTATTACATGTTTGTCCTGAGAGTGGTTGGAAGAAAACTGATTAAGATATACACAACCATCTTTGCATTATTTATGGAATAGCCTCTGATAATACAAACCTATATTTTGGGATACAGCACAACAATGAAACATAAAGCATTTGATAAGTTAGCAACCCAGGTTAGACAGAATTCATGCTGGCACTACTACCACTATTGTGTTTCTCATATAATCTTATATAAATAAAGGTAGAATGATTTGTGATATTAACTCAATTTCAGGATTGTTAGGAAAGCAAGTTCAACCATTAGATGATTTTCTGGCTTAATCCCATTTAAGGCTGCCTTAGAATCATGTAATACTTTTGCTTAGTCATACAGTAAGTCTCTCCAAACAGGCTGTCTTTCACTTGCACTCCATATTCTATATGAAGGATAAGGTAAAGATTAAGCAAAAGCAACTAAAATATTTTTTCCTATGAATCCCTTTGGTAGACCATGGACAAATCCTGTCCAGTGCTAACTGGATGTAATAGTATGTGGGAATGGCCATGGAAGACAGTTGAAGGATAACAACCAGGGGAACTATATAATAAGAGACCCCAGAAGGGACATGGATGTTGGAAAACATCTCAGGAAGGACTTTAGTTACTTGTCTGTAAACATGATGGGGAAGAAATGTACTTTCAGACTTGTAAGACTATTGCCTGCCTTGTAAGGTAGTCTAGACAGGAAGCACACAGAGATGATCTACTGGTAATTCTACTTTATTGTTAAGTTACATTAACAGAATTGTGCAATTTTGAAAGATAATTTCTCCCTTGTCTTCTTTAGATCCTAAGAAATGGGGGGGAGCCTTCTGAGAAATTTGCCATGCCCATATTCTTTTTGTGGGCTAAGCTTCCTGTTATCTGACCATTACCTTAGCTGTGGCTCTTCCCCCTGTCTCCCAACATCATTCCCACATAACAATTATACCCAATCCAAACCAGTGAAAGTGGACTGAGTGCTACACTTGTAACTACTTCTTTATCAACTAATCTAGGAATAGGCCATGGAATTGAATAGGATTTATTTCTAGGAGAAACATGTCAGGTGATGCTGTTAATGTTTTAATCAATTTCTAAACTACTCTTAGAAACACCTATAGCAATATCAGTTATCTATTTAGCATATGGCATCTACAGAGGTCATGCAAACACTGATGCATAAATTTGGTTTAAATAAAGCATCAGCAAATATATATATATATATGTTTTACAAAATATATAAATATTTTATTTCCTATTTTGTATTGTGTGTATATATATATAAGATATGTGGACAATACAATATAGGAAATTAATTGAGATGAAATAAAATCACCATAATATGAAGCCATAGAATTGCAATGGGTTGGATGTTATAATTCAGTATTTTAAAAAGCTAACCATCTAACTGCTTCTGGTGTGGCTGCAATAAGATCATCCCAGGTGCCTTGAAATTTCCTAAGGAGACATACTGGAACTATATGTGCTATAGTTTGTTCCGGAGTACCACAGTCACATTGCGGGGTTCTAGGCTATTCCCCACTTAGATAACTTTGCCTTTGTCCTGATTCTATTCAGGTGACTCTATATTTTTTGTGGCAACTGCATTCCTGGAAGTGGTTTTATTGGATCTGCATGATCTGTGGTTATTAAAGTCATCCATCTTAGTCACCATTCTTCATCTAGATTGTGAGACTGGTGAGAGGTAGAGAATCTAATATTTTATGTATTGAAAGATCTCTAGGAGTCGATGTTTATCTAATAGACACTCTCGGACTGTCTATTATTGTCGCCTGAGTTCAGGAGGGGCAATGTGAGAAAGAACATGGAGCCATGAGAGCAATGTGGATTTATTCTCATTATCTCATTAAGGTGAACATAAATCTTCTTGGTATAACAACTTCTTCTCCATACAGGTGCACAGTATTCGGCAACAGCGTATACTAGTGATTGTGCCATTCTACGCAATGCTTTTGCCTGTGCTCCCCAGTCTGTTCCCACAATTTTTCTAATCAAGTTGTTCCTGGTTTTCAGTTTTTGTCTGATTACTTCAAGATGTTTTACAAATGTAAGGGATGGATCAAAGATTATTCCGAGATATTTTGAATGTCAGTTGTGTTTTATCCTCTTTCTTTCTTTCTTTTTTTTTTGTAAAAAGTTTTATTGATTTTTTTTTAGTTTTACAACAAAGTGTTTGAGACTTATCGTGGGGATAGGGTACTCCATAGAAAAAAGTAAGAAATATAATCATACATAAACAATTCAAATCACTTCTTTAGAGGTTCCCTCTCTATTTTGTCAGTCAAAAAAACCAACTATCAATAGTATTTCATCTATGATCAACCTGTTTTCAGGCTTAACTAACTTACAATTAACATATTCCAATTTAGCCTTAAATAAACATATGGTATACAATTCGGGTATCCAATTTCCCTTATTTCGTAAAATATAAATTGTTTCTAAAATATACATATTATTCCAACCATTCTATTTATTCTTCTCAATTAAATTCTATCTCTTATTCTATTCTATTTCAAATACCTATTTTATAAATGAACATAGTTTTAAAAAACCCCTTTTAACTCCTTATCTAAAATTTAATCTTATCAAAGTCATTATACCTTAAAAAGAAAACATATTATTTCACTAAACACCTTATTTCATTTCTAGTCTATATTCTATTCCTTCATCTATTAACAAATTACATCCCAACCATAATCAAATCAATAATTTTCATCTCAGTATTATTAACTCATTCAAAATCTCTAAAAGCCTTTTAAATTTCTAGTCAATATTCTATTTCTTCTATTAACAAATGACATGCCAACCGTAATCAAATCAATAACTTTTGTCTCAATAATATTAATTCCAATAGTTTTCATCTCAATAGTATTAACTCAGTCAAAATCTCTAAAAGCCTTTTTAACCCGTCAAATAAAATTTTAGCTCTCATTTTTAAACCTAATTCTAGCTTTCTTTTTGTGCCAAGCAGGTTTCCACAAAAGAGCCTCTGATTCATCAAATCTTAATGTTTGGTTATACATATTTCTCCACAATTGAATCTGATCGTAGTCATCTTCTCTTTTTTCCAGTGTTGTCTGCACTATATAGTTAGTCTTAGTCAGTATGGTAGTTATTCGCTGTTTGTCCATGTTGTCAGCGTTTTCGATGCCTTGTATTTGAAAGTCAATTCCTGTTGCTTTTAGGATTATAGGTGTTTTAGTTGGAATCCGCCTTTGGTCATCAAAATTCTCCATAATTTGCATATGAGATGTAATATCTTCCTCTGTGTTGATTGGTTCCTCTTCAATAGATTGTAGATATATTTCTTCCATCTCGTTAAGTTGTGAGTATAGTTGCATGCCGGCCTCTTTAGGGTTGATCTGTTCTTCCTCTGTTGTTCCTTGGTCTATAACTTGGTCAGTCAAAGTTTAAGATTCAATTTTTAACTCTGGGACATCATCTTTCATGTTCATTCTAAATTGTTCTTTCAGTTCCAAAATTTTTTCTAGTAAAAGTCCATAGTCAAGCTGTGGGTGAGATTCCATTTCAATAATAAAATAGTCTTTGTTTTTTGGTGAAAGTTCAGCTTAGAAGGTAAATACAACAATAAAAATTCTATAATAGGAGTAATATAAGGTCTAGTATCCAAAGAAAAATAGAAAAAAGCAAAAAAGTCAGGCCATAGAAAATGTAATCCAAAATAATAATAAAATCTTTAAGTTCCAAAAAAATTTCTAGTGTGAGTCCAATAATAAGATAAAAATTCTATAGTAGCAATGTTATAAAATGTAACATCCAAACAGGAATAAGAAAAAACAAAACAGTCAAGCCAAACAAAAAGATAAAGGCAGAAAAAATCCAAGTCAGTATTATAAATATCCAATTTGTAATCCAAAATAGTAATAGAAAAAGATGCCTTAAAAGTCAATTATTATGTTGTAATCCCAAAGAGAGAGAAAATCCATTTTTCTAGGGGATATATTTTATATTGTAAAGTCATAATAAACTACTAGGAGAGAAAAAAGGAAAAAAAGAAAAAAGTCCTTCAGCTGGTTTCAATACAGATAGGAATGTATGGGCGTCAAGCCAAGTTTAGGCTGAATACACATCCAAGGCAAAGTGAAAATTATCAGCTTAAAATGGATACTTTCTTGCCACTTCAATCCACAAAAAGCTGCCCAGACAGCCGGATTTTTTTTTTTAAATAAACAGTAATGTTCAGAAGGGGGGAGGAAGAAGAACACTCCACCCCCCTCCCTAAAAGCTTCCACTTAGGCTAGAAACAAGCAGGCAAAGAGAAAGAAAGTCCACCTTCACAGTAAGGATTTTTTTCAGGATCCCCGAGATCCAACAGCTCAAATAGCCAATAAAAATTAATTATTTTTCTCCAAGCTTGTTTTCCCAAGTATCCGAACGCTGCTTTCTTAAAATAGGGAAGTAATTCTAGAAGCTTTTTACAGGAAGGTAAATAGAGTATCAAGAGGGAAGGAAAGGTCTCACCCGGATCACCCACGGTGGTTCTTTTCGCTTAAATGTTGCTGTGACTTTCGGCTGAAGCAGCTAGATGATCGGCCATGTTAATGGCCGATCTTTTCCCCGTCGGCCCAAAGGAGATGTCTCGGACTGCAGAGGGAGCTGCCGCTCCCTCCACCATCAACAAGTGGCCTCCTCAGCAGTGGTCACCCCTCCAGGGCGACTTTCGACCCTGTCCAGGGTCTACCGGCAGGGGGGGTGGGGGAAACCGGCCGGCAAAGAGAGCAGACTCTTTGCACGACCACCTGCACTGCGACCGGAACCGGAAGTCGTGTTTTATCCTCTTTCTACAAAAAGATGCATTTAACTTTTTCTTCACTGTAAAATTGCTTAGATGGAAGGCACAACTTCAATTTTATTTGGGTTAGGGCATAGCCTCCACTTCTCATAATATTGGCTTAGTGACCTAGATCCTTAATAAGAATATATTGTTTCCTCAAAATCCTTGTTTGGATAGCTATTGCTATAACATCGGCATAGCAAAATTTTTCAGAGTTGGTTTCTGGTAAATCATTAGTATATACAGTACATTAAATAGGTGTAGGGCTAGAACTGATCCCTGTGGCAAGCCATTCTTAATAGAAAAGGAATTACTAGTGGTGCCTCCTATAGTGACCTTGAAGTATCAGGTTTTTAATATGTTGTCCAAAAAGCTTGTTACTTTTAGACACAGAATAGTATTCTTTAGCTTGATCATCAATCAAGCCACACAATGTCACAAGCTGCAGTCCATGGAAGTTTTTAGCCCTTTTTGGAAAGAAGCTTCAATATATGAAATGAGAGCCAGAACTTGCTCACAGCAAGAAGGGATAACCCTATCAACAAGTTGGTATCTTCTGTTATAAAGTAATCAGTTCCAGGGGTTTATAACAAATGTTCGGCAGAGCTATAGGATGGTAGCTTGCTGGGTCATCATGTGGTTTTCCAGGTTTTAGGGTTTGGGACATCTTGAACTGACTGGGGATCTTTCCACTGCTTGAAGCATCTGTATAAAATTGTTGTTGCCATCTTCTAGCATGTAGTTCTAAATGTTTTACTAAACTCTGGGAACATCCCATTAGGCCCAGCAGCCTTCCTTAATTTGAGACTTTTTATAATTCTTTCCAGCTTGTGTTCTGAGAATGGCAAACATCAGTAACATAATACTTAAAATTGGTTGCTAGATACATTGCAACTTTAAAACGATTTTAAAGACTGCTTGCCCCCTTTTTTCGTGTTCTACAATCACCTCTCTATTTCAATTTATGCGAAGATTTTTAAGAGCTAAATTTGTTATATAACATGGTATTCCTTATTTCTGTCCTTAATTACAATTTACAGAGCATCAATGTAATCCACATGGATATTAAAAGTTTGGAAACAAATGGAAGCTAAATGAGGTAATTAGTTTCCTGTTGTTAGTCTTTAAATAATAGAGGAGAATGGAATCAGTTAAGTACAGTATACAATATTTGGGACAATAAACACATGCATTCAACTACAACTATTAATCAAACTGGTGTTGGAATCCTCTAATAAAAATAAGAAAGTCCTTATTGCAAAATTATTATATGAAATATTAAAGCTTCCCCAAAATATTGGATTCATATTTAGTGACTCATGATAGGGAAAAATAATGTCTTCATTAGATGTGTGAGATTATAATCTCTGGATCTGTAAATACTCAAGTTTGTAATAAACTGAAAGGAACATTTAGAATGAGAATTGCCTTTAGAGTGAAGCAAATGAGAGCATTCAATTGCTTTAATCAAAACAGAAGGATATCTGTCCATGTATTTTGCCCATTTCACATCCAAAAGAAAGAAATGCTCAGAAATACTGAATCAGTCAGTCAAATTTATCAGTACAGAGTGTAAGAAAACAAATGGTTAAAGCCACCTTAATCAAAAAGGCCATTCTTCTAAAGAGCCCTCCTTCTAATTACAGGAACTTCGTGGTAAATGGCAGCCTTTAATTAACCCTCAATGAGATAGACTAAAGAGTTTGAGGTTTAGTTGTGTTTTTTTCATTTTATGCTTCTATATGCTCTCAAAAACATGCAATACAGAAATTTAGACTGTTCTGAAGGATTATTTCTAGTTTTTCACCTTTCCATGCTTTGATTTGTGCACTTTGAAAACAATTCAGAAGCACTTTGGACATAGTACAAGAATAGTATTCTCTGTAAATATTTAAAATAATTAAAATATTTTAAAGTTTTCATATGCCCCCCAAAAGTGTCAAACTTTAAATTTATCATTTATTTCAATAAACAGCTTCCTAAAAGCAGTGACACCTTTTTTTTAGGCTCATGCAAAAGTCTGACAAATGTAAACATCTTTAATTAAAATCAAAGAGATGTTGTGCAAAGACCCTATTCTGAATCATTTTTACATGGGCTGAATGAGATGCCCAACATTACTCTTTACAGGTTACTCTTTACAGAAAAGTAGGATTATCTTATCTGGTCATGTTTCCTGAAATCTACCAGATAAGGCTGATACTTACTTAGGTTTAGCCCTGTATATTGGTTGATACTATATAAAGCTTTCTTAACAATGCCATGAAATTTGTTGTGTTAGTCCCATAGAGAATAAAATTCAGGATTAAATAGAGTTTTGATTGGTTTTTCCTATGCATTAATGCAGAATACAAAAATAGTGAAAAAATATTGTTTATTTATAGTATCTTCATTAGCATCCTTTGAAAGTTAAAAAGAATTGCTTTGAATGCTGTAATTCAGGAGGGATGAAAATTATAGGAATTGGTATATTGGCAAATCTCTAACACAGACATATGTTTGACTAAATTGGAATTGCTTTTACCTTTTTAAACAAATGATTAAGAAAGTAACCTGTTCTACTTTTTCTTTCCATGCGAAAAGTCACATGTAGAATTTATTGCTCAAAAGGTTACTTATTCTTTTAAAAAATAAACAAGGAGTTAATTCCGTACTGTTCCAAATATCTTTTTGTTATTTTTCATATCCATACTGATTTCTTTTAAAATCATATGGAATGTAGGTCACTGTCATCTTTTTAAAACATTCAAACAATGATCAGCCTTCTATAAAACTCTTGAACTTAGTTGTTTGAAGTTTGAACTGTGTATGTTCCAATTTAAAATGAGCTGGCTTAATCCAGAGAATTTGCAAAACCAAAACATGGCACAATTTCAGCAATTGTGCCATGTTTTGGTTTTGCAAACTCCCTGGATTAATTAGCTCATTTTAAATTGGTACATACAGAGTTCAAACTTCAAACAAGGTTCAAGAGTTTTATAGAAGACTGTTCATTGTTTGAATATTTAAAAAAGATGACAGAGCCCTACATTCCATGTAAAAATGTTAATATTGTTAACATGTTTCTAAGTGGTTTCTGGAGTTCTAGCTCCGATAATTCCCAGTATAGTTCTTACAATGAGAAACTAAAATATCCAAGTTGCTGGGGTATTTGCTTATAAACAATACTAAAAATTAAATCCAGTGTTGCAATACTGGATTTCTTTACATACAATAGAATATTTCTTCACTCTTGACTTCTGGTTTTGCATCATAGCGACACGGCTGCGGGATTGCGCAGCTCTGCACCCCTGGGCTGGTTTTGCCCTGCCTGGGGACACTAAAATGGATCTAAAGTCACCCTGGAGAGGTGACAAACAAGGAGGGGCACCCCGATGATCGCGGAACAATGGCAGTCGATCTGCTTGATCCGGGGGAAGCCCTCCAAAACCCTCGGTGACCAGCCCAAGCTGCCGGCAGCTGAAGTCCAAAGGCACTAACCAGAACAATGGTGAACAGCGTGCTTGGAACTGGGTGAGAAATTAGATCTCTCTCCTATTTTGTATTTGATTCCCTGGAAAAGATCCCCAAGAAGCAAAAAAAATCCTCTGAAAGTGAGAAGGGAGGGGACTACACCCCCACTCTCCCATAGACAGAAGTGGCAAATTAAATTTTTATGGGGAACAGAAATATAATGAAATGAGATTAATAATACTACAGTCTGGATAAATCTGAAAACCATGAAAACTGTTAAAATTTCACATCTGAAAGAGTATTGATGAAATTATAAGAAAATAATTCTCCACTTTAAAAGTTGGAAAATGAATAGCTACTGACATCTAGTGGAGAATTAGAACAGAAAACTATAGCTGCATTGACTTGAAATTGGCAAGATGCCCAGAAATAGAGAATAACTCGTTCCTTTGAACTTTAGTGACTTCTAAATAAACAAAAAACAGCTGGGAATAAAGGAAAGAAAATATACTGGGCTATCTACTACAGAGTGAGAACTATATTTGTTTAGAGACTGTTGACCTTCTGGGATTATAAATACACTGAGCTGCTATTTTCAAGCTCAAGAACTGTTTGCAGAAAAAGAAAAACCTTGACTTTTGGCTACTCTTCTAGGGGGGAAGATACTGGAAAGCTTTCAGGTGGTTAAAAATTCTGGACTGAAATCTTGTCAGGCTGATAACTGTAAGACCCCTGAATAGAAGAACTGTTACAAAATATTGCTTTCAGTGGTGCTTTGATAATTGGAAACATATTGGACTAAAAAAAACTATATATAAAGATAAGAACTACATAAGATTTGGTCATTTGGATTTTAAGTGGCTGGTTTGACAAGGCTAATCAAAGAGACTATGGTACCTGTGAAAAACTATCTGGAGGGGGGAGACAAAATGGATGTTGTACATCTATCTAAAAGTGACAGGAAACCACACCTAATATTCCCTCCTGAAGACCTCAGCCTGGAACATCAGAGATCTGCAGGAGCAATGACTCAAGACAAAGCAAACACATTTCAGGAGAAAATGTATGCAATGCTGCGACAGATTCAAATGATAATTGTTTTAAATCATGAAGAGATTAAAAACAACTTTGATGACATAAATGACCATATCTCTAATTTAAACTTACAATTAAAAAACTCTCAAAAAATAACAATAAAGAATGAACAAACAAATCAGATAATAGAACACAAACCAGAGGAAAGTGATTTAAATATGGAAGCTACAAATGAAGAGAACTACAACTTAATACAAACAAAAGAAAATCTGCAAGATTTTACTACAACAAAGGAAATAAAAAAAATGTTTTATCTTCCAAGATTTCAAAACAAACTTGAGGACAAGAAAGAAGATCTAACAAAATGGATTAAAGAACTGTCAGGAAAATCATTAAAGTTTGGGAGACAAAAAACGAACATCCTACTTAGTTTGTCTTTTTTATCTCCAACAATATCTACAAAAATACAGGAAAAATCCCCTGGCAAGCTGAACATACTGAATTGGAAAGCGACCTGGCAAAAGAAGAAGTCTAGATGGAGTACTATATGATTAAACATTTGTTTGAATATGGTTAAAAGAATAAATAAAGTTTATATATAAAGGGGCTCTATAGTAAGAGGGATAAGATATATAAGTAGTATAATACTTTTTACAATACATGAAATATAAAAATATTGGGATGGTGTATTTCAATGAAAAATTTGGATATTTAAAGGTAATTAATTTTGAGAAAATTATGACTGATAAGAGTGGTTTGAATACAGTGGGGAAATTAAGTTTAAATAAGAATTTTGAAAACAGGACACATAATGATTTAATAAGATGTCTTTTATAAATACAATTGAAATATAAGCTGATTAAAAAAGATGTTATATGTTGATGTTATTGTTAGTTGTACAAATACTAGAAAAATGTTTATACTTAACCTTGTATGTATCGAAAATATTAAGAATTATATGTTTAATATAAACAAAAGGAGAATACTACTGGAAGAAGAGAAGATCAAGGAAATATATCATTGACTAACATATTGATTAATTATAGAAATTAATTATTATTGATTGTTTTTAAATATATGAACCCAGACAACACACTGTTTGCTAAGCACTAGGGATTGTTATTGTAAAAAAAATCAATAAAATATAATAATAATAATAAAAAAAGAATATTTCTTCACTCTTCTGAAATCTACCTGCTTTACATATATCCATGGTTTTCAAATGTTACCTTGGAGGGAATCTATTCCATGAGTATAAGTTATCTGCATAAGTGTCTTATCTGTATAAGTGTCACTTATACAGATAGTTCTCAACTGACAACCATAGCAATAGCACTTAGACTTATATACTGCTTCGAAGTGTCTTACAGCCCTCTCTAAGCAGTTTACAGAGTCTACATATTGCCCCCAACAATCTCATCCTCATTTTACCAACCTCAGAAGGATGGAAGGCTGAGTCAACCTTGAGCCGGTGAGGATCGAATTGCTGGCCGTGAGCTGAGTTAGCCTGCAATACTGCATTCTAATCATTGTGCCACCACAGCTCTAATTGAGCCCAACATTTCTATTGCTAAGTGAGACATTTGTTAAGTGAATTTTGTCCCATTTTATAATCTTTTTTGCCACAGTTGTTAAGTGAATACTGCAGTTGCTAGTAACACATTTGTTAAGTGAATCTGGTTTCCCCATTGGCTTTGTTTGTTAGAAGGTAGAAAAAGGTGGTCACATGACCCTAGGACACTGCAACTGTCATAAATATGAGACAGTTGCCAAGCATCTGAATTTTGATCATATCATTATGGGGATGTTACAATGGTCGTGTGAAAAATGATCATAAGTCACTTTTTTCAGTGTTGTTGTAACTTTGAACAGTCACTAAACAAACTGATATAAGTTGAGGACTACATGTACAAGCCCATATTAATAAAAATCAACTTTATGTTTATAGTTTTGTAATACACTCTTGTAATTGTGAAAACATATTCTATTTAGATATCTGTACAACATCACCTGGGAGAAAAATGAAACAGAATATTGTGTTCTTACTATTACCATCCCCATGATAGCAATGGAGCAACTTCTTGTCTTGTAGCCATATAATGTACTGATTACTTATCCTGGAGCCTTTAAGAAATACTGAAAAGAAAGAATAGTTTTTTGTGTATGGACAACTGTAAAAAAATATAAGTTTTATTTCGCATTCATGCCAATGTCACTTAATGGCTAGTAAATATTCAAGGACTTGATGCTGAAATTCTTGTTGGACATCTTAAAAATCAATCAAGTGTCCAAAGGTTTACTGGACTATTGCAGGGTCTTCCTTTCCCCTAATACCAAGGACAGTACCATACTGGATTGAGTTGAGAATGTTTTCTCAATAAATCACAAAACGTCATGTTCTAAGACATGGGTGTCAAACTCACCACGTCACGTGATGTGTTGGGACGTATCGCGACTCTTTTTGCATTGCTGGCAATGGGGTGGGTGCGGCTTCGGTATGATGAAACCGGCTTGCAGCCCGGCAGTTTGAAACCCCTGTTCTAAGAGTTCAGGCAATAGTTGCAGTTGTTCCTTACGTTAAATAGAAATTCATTCCATTGTATAAAAAGCACAACTTTTGATCCAAAATAGGTAAGAATGAATTGTAATTAAAAAGAGAGGATGTAGATTTAATTCCACAATAGCCACAATTTTGTGATACAGGAAGTCTTTGATTTACAACTACAAATTGAGCCCAGAATTTTAGTTGTAAGTCATTGTTACAAGTTACTACATGCCCAGACTCTATTTTATGATTGTTTTTATAATGGTTGTTAAGCAAATCATGTGGTCGTAAGTCCAAATCCTCCTTATCGAATGGGTGCTTTTGCTGGAAAACAGCAAAAATAGTTGCAGAATATGTCACATGACTACAACTGATCATAATGTGAGCTGGTTGTGAAATGCAACTATGTGACAACAGGGGTGGTACAGTAGCCATAATTTGAGGATAGGTTGTAAATAACTTTTCAAATCTTTCATAACTGTGAATGGTTGTTTAAATGATTGGTCATAAATTGAATACTACCTGTACAGTGTGAGAATATTTTAAAATAAAATAGTTAGCTTTTGTATTTTCTTACCACAATATTGTACTACCAATTGATTGTCTCTGATTTTTGTGGAATGAATCTGAGAATCTGTTGAAATACTAGTCAATTTTTAGTGTGTTCTTTCTTATGGCAACCCACTGCTTTTCATGCCTTATAGAGAAGAGATACATGACACTAAACACTCCTGCTGAAGAGGCCCACTCATTTTTCTGATGTTTATAAAAAAACAAGCAAACAAAGCAGCCACTGCCTAATGAACTGAGTCTATCTTTCCAGGCTACTCATTGGTGCCAATTATCTTCTCTTTTCAAGCACCAAGTGAAGGCGATATTCTTACATCTGCCTCTAAGGTGAAGATAATATTCTCCCAGGAAAAATTGAGCAAATGAATAATTTGTGCTTCTGCTGGTCCCTGTTTTGTTCTGGTTGGGTTTTTCTCCTTTTTAAATGACTTCTGTGGATTGTTATGTGCTTTTGTTTTGATTACTGAGTTTTCACTGTTATGGATTTGATGGGATGGAATGGATGGAATAGGATGAAGATGCCAGGCCAAAATGTCTCTCAGATTGTACACAAAATGAACATTTAGACAGTGCAAAACTTTGGTAGCTGGTTGATAATTCAGTCATCTCAATAAGTGATAATTCAGACATCTCAATAGGTGGTAAAATTTCTGTCTTGATAACAACATCCTGTGATAATAGATCTACACTTTAAAATTAATTTTCCTTCCCATATTGTACCATTTTGTAAAAGTATTCATTATACTCGTATCACATTATTAAATATACATCTATATATCTCTTTTTCATAGGTTACAAACCGTATGTGCAATTCAATACAATATATAAAGTTTCTGATTCTCCCATCACCGAAATAACATTTAAAACATAGATCACTAACATGTAATATACTTCTACATCAAATGTACTCAGGGCTTTACATTTTTACAATAATTCAAAACAAATTTCATACTGATGCACCCTATAGAACTATATGATGTTGACACTGCAATGCACGGGCTGCCTATTCTCTTGGTTAGTGTAGAATAAGAGCGTGCTTGGCTTTTCCTGAAGCAAAAGCAATAAATAAATAAACAAATAAAAAACCACCCTTTGGAAGCCTTGGAAACCATGTCTTCTTTGACATCCATCTTGAGGTATAAGGATTTGACTGGATCAAAGGTCCTGATTAGAATATGAAGAGGAACAAAACTTTAACTTTTCTGTGGCTTGTTTGTTGTTTTCCATTGCTGAAAACTGAACAAAGAGACCTGATACATTAGGGATAAAAATAGGATTCAAATAATATTGATACCGTGGGAACAAAATTATCAAATTCATTTAAAAGCTATTTAAAAAAAAACATGTTTGGGTAGGGAAAAAGCAGATGTTCAAACATACAATTAGAATTACACCTAGCTTGATAGGTAGCATGTAATGCAAAAAAAGAAAATGTATTTTAATAAATCATTATTTTAACAGAACCAATTTTCAGCCTTTCATTTATATTTAACTTTTTGCAAAACTATCTTGATTTAAGCAGTGTCTGCAGGTGAAGCAAGAGGAGTCAGAAAATGCTACTATAATATCATATGGACGTCACTGGCTTTCATTATTATTATGATCAAAGACCTGCATTTGCTTTTGATTGTATCTATTAGAAACCACAACAATGGTATGTGTGTCGTGACTTTAGTAGTGACATCATAGGATGTCTGATGCCACATAATTCCCATTGATCCTCCCCAAAGATCCCCACATATGTCAAATCTCTATTCTCTCTGAATATAGGCATTGCTAGAAATGATTCACTATTAGTTTCATATCTCAATACAGTGATATAGTCATTGATATAAATATTATTTGTTAGCAGTCATTCATATACATAATATACATCCAGGCATTATATGCAGAAATGAACAATATATCTGACTGCTGTTCTTTTGGATTTCAGTATTTCATTTAAAAACACAGGTATTTTCCCCAGTCTCTACCTCAGTAGTTTTAATTTTTGAAATATCTTTAAAGGCACTTTAGCAGATTTTTTTTGTTATCATTTAGAAATACTGTCCAATGTCTTTTAGCACTTATAGCAGTAGTGTAAATCCATTTGGCTTTTATCTGAATTTTTCTCCTGGTTTTATAAAATTAGACCAAACCATAAATGTTACAGTTTTCTTTGCTACAACTTATGGTTGTATTTCAGTCAGTACTAGCAAATGATAAAAGGCATTTGTGATTTATGGTAACATGTCTCAAGAATAATTGGCAACTTTGAAAGAGTGTTTTGGGGGAGGGATTCATATGTTCCTGTGTTTAGTTTCCAGGGACATTAAAACAGATCCAAATAAAATAATTATTAATTCTTGGGGAGGCAAACTCTCTCTGTATTATTTTTCTAATGAGGTTTCTTTTATTTCTCTATTTGAAAAGAATCAAGCTGTGATGTTTCACAAAGGCAATTTCTGATAGCAATTCATGGCATTCTGAAATTTTCTCTTGTTTAGCAATTAATATTGATCTCACCAAATTTCTCTCTATTTTGTTTGCTACCAACTGACTCCAGAAAAAGATCTGAGCAAACGGGCTTCTGGTTCCGGATCCGCGGCAGCCGCAGTCGCACAGAGAGCCTCGTCTCTCCACCGGCTGTTTTTCCCTCCGCCGGTAGACCCTTAATCGGGTCGAAAGTCGCCCTGGATGGGCGACCACTGTTGAGGAGGCCCTCGTTGATGGGGGAAGGGCAGCAGCTCCTTCCTCGGTCCGAGCCAGCTCCTTAGGGCCGTCGGAGAAAAGATCAGTAAAATGGACGATCACTTCGCTGCGCCAGCCGAAAGCCAGAAGAACAGCTAAGCACAAAGAACCCCCATGGAGAATCCGGGTGAGACCTTTCCTTCCCCCTCTTTCCCTAATTACTCTCCTGTAAAAAGCTTTTGAATTTGAATTACTTCCCTGCTGTGAGAGAGCAGCGTTTCGGCACTGTGGGAAAAACAGCTTTGGAAACTGAAAAAAATAAAACAGCTAATTTTTTATTGACTATTTAACTCTTGGAATACTGAGGGATCCTGAAAATATTTCTACTTTTAAACATTACTATTATAACCATGCTATTTACTATCCTGGAGATGCCTTTCTTTTTTACTTTTTTAATGTGAAAAACAAAAAATCTATTAACTTGGAAAGAAAGACTTTACAGCCTACTGAGGACATCTTGTGACAAACAGTGTTACTGCAACTGTATATTTTTTTGCTGGAGGATGGCTCTGACCTTCAAAGGATGATAATACACCATTCAAAAGCCACTAGAAGAAAGGGAAGAGAACCTTGACCAATCTGAAGTGCTGAGAAGTACCTTTTTTCAAATATTGTGGTTTGATGACGTAGAAACCTTACTATGGAAACCGGTGTGGCACAGAAAGAAACCTAGAGTTAGATTTAAAAATGTGTTTTAAAATTTCATTCAATGGGTTAAAAAGGCTTTAGAGATTTTGACTGATTCAATAACTAATGGAGTACGTGAATTCTGTAAGAGGATATCCTTTGTAATAATATTTTGTTTCAGATATAATTATTTGGAGGGGTAAACTTTACTTACTGGGTTAAAAAGACTTTTTATAGATATAGATTGATTGATAGAATATATATTTAAAAGAGATAGAAATGTATCTTTTGGACTGATATTTTTATTTCAAATAAGATAATTATTTTGTAACAGAAGGAGAATAAGAGGGATTGGTGATAAGAGAAGAAATGGTATTAATAAATAAAACATAAGAATGTTATTGTGGGAATAATATATTCATTTTAGATATAATTATTATGTTAGGGAAAAGGGAAATGAGGGATACCCGAAATGTTAATAATATGTTTATTTAAGGCTAATTGGAATATGGTAACTGTAAATTAGTAAAGCTTAAAAACAGGATTTGGATCTTTATAATTGAAATGTGATTGATGTCTGACTGGATTGCTTGAACTCTATTTAGAAATGTATTAATTTGAATATGTAATATTATATGAGGGAAATAGAGAGGGAACTTGTAATGAATTAATTTGAGCTATATATTTATGATTTTTCTTTTGGATGTTTGATGTACCCATCTCCACGTTGTTTCCTAAGCACCTTGATGTAACCTTCCCATCCTTATAAAAATCTAATAAAATATATTAAAAAAAAAAAAAGATCTGAGCAAACTGTTTGTGATCATTATCCTATATTAGGTTCAGTTCAACAATAGTGACACCAGGGAGAATCTTCTGATCCTCCAGATGTTTAACTTCAGCGCACAGTGGTCCTAGCTAATATGTCCTCCTCAGCCAGTCGTTTCTGCCAATAGTGAAGGATGTTTGGAGCTATTGTTCAGCAATATTGGGAGACTTCTCTCCTTCTCTGAGATATATCCAAGACTTTAGTTTTTATGTTGCACAGGTATTTGTCAAATTTTCAATAAAGAATTCCCTTGGGGTAACTGTTTAAAGTAATAAAAGACATCAATGAATGAGCTGTTATACTATTTAAGCATGTCCTTGAAGCCTGAATATTCATTAAGTTTCAAGTACAAAGTGGACTTCAGACAGTCCCAAAGAACATTATGAAGCCTATTCTAAAAGCTTTCTTTAAGACCACTACTTCTGTATTAGTTGCTTTTATGTTTATAAGGAAAATCAGTTTGGTAGTCAGGTGATAAAATCTCTGTGTATTATATACACCTGCCTCTCAAATGTATTTTCCTTTCAGCTGTTCTTGAACCCAGGAATAAACTCTAAAATCCTAGAACCTACTACGGTGCCTATAAATGCATGTTAGTATATTTCTATAGCAGTTAATACATACTTATGAACCATGGAGAGAGAGTACAATAATATTTGAAACAGTGAGAGCTGGAGATTAAAGCAGTTAGATACAATATGAGCCCAGAATTCTATTGGCCATAGTAGAACATACTTTCCTGCTGAGACTTTATCCATGAATAGCATGACAGAGACCGGGGTGTTAATATAACCCCTTACAAAGCAGCACAGGCATTTCTCCTAACGGCATTTTGTTATAGTTTATTAGCCACCCAACCTTCCTGGGAAGACTGGAGCTAGTTACTAATACAAAAAGCCAACCTTCTATTTTTTTTCTTCTGAAAATTAGTAAAATTAGTACTTTTCTTTAGAGAGAAACAACAGTCTCAGAATGGCAAGACGGGAGAGAGATTATGAAAGTATTCATTATGTCCCTGTGGACCCTTTGCATAATCAGTATAATGTCCTGTCCAGGGCATTAAACAGTTGCTTGGCAGAATAGGAAAAACATAATGGAAACATTTAAGTTCTTCATGACAGAAAAGAAAAGAAAAATGGGGGCCAAACTTATACTGTGCTTCCCTGGAATTATTCTTGAATTCAAAGTGTTTTTCTGTCTTGGTTGGGTGAAATAGGAATACATTTGCCAGAATATATCTGTAAGGATATCTGAATATAATATCAACATATTATATATGTACAACTATAGAGGTTAAAATAGTAGCTTATTCCTTATTTAAGTAATCTGTTTTAAACCTTGTGTTATGGCATATGGTATTTTTCATTTAAAATTAAATTACATTGCTCTTGAAGCTTTATTTTTAAAAACATTAAGCAAGTTGTAAAACATTTGCTAGATTTCTCAGTATAATTTAATAGTATTTTGTTGGTTGCAGATAAATGACCAAAAATTAAGATTGGGTTAACATTTCAAGAATTGCATTTCCTAGTTAATCATTTTAAAAAAGTCACAGGCCACGAGAGCAACTATCTAGCTCTGGTACTTAGAACAAAATTAGTAATACCATATCTAGACTGCAGAAATCTAAATGACCATTAGATGGCAATAAAGACACAGCCTACTTATAACTCTTTATAGTCATCTAATGGTCATTGAATTTTCGAGCCCCAGTATAGCAGTCCTAGACAAAATCAAATTATTATTCAATATACAGAATTCAGCAGTGGAGGGAGGAACACTAAGCAAAATACAGAAAAAATAGTAAACCAAAGGAATTACAAGAAAAAGAAATCTACTAAATATAGAACAGAACAGAACAGAACAGAACAGAATAGAGCTGGAAGGGACCTTGGAGGTCTTCTTGTCCAGTCCCCTGCTCAAGCAGGAGAGCCTGCCCTATACCATCTCAGACAAGTGACTGTCCAGTCTCTTTTTAAAAACCTCCGCCCACGCTTTCTGAAGGCAAGCTGTTCCACTGGTTGATTGTCCTCACTGTCAGGAAGTTTCTCCTTAATTCCAGGTTGCTTCTCTCTTTGATCAGTTTCCAATCATTGTTTCTTGTCCTGCCTTCTGGTGCTTTGGAGAATAATTTGACCCCCTCTTCTTTGTGGCAGCCTCTCAAATACTGGAATACTGTTATCATTCACCCCTATTTCTTCTTTTCTTTAGACTAGCCAAACCCAAGTCCTGCAGCTGTTCTTCATATGTTTTAGTCTCCAGGCCTTTGATCATCTTAGTGCTCTTCTCTGAACTTTTTCCAAGGTATGGTGACCAAAATTGGTTGCAGTATTCCAGGTGTGGTCTCACTAGGATTTTATAAAGCGGTACTAATACTTCATGTGATCTTGATTCTATGCCTCTGTTTATACAACCCAGGATTGTATTCGCTTTTCTGGCTGCTGCTGCACATTGCTATCTCATAGTCAAGTGATCGTCCACTAGGACTCCAAGGTCCCTCTCATAGTTACTGTTTTTGAGCCAGGTCTCACCTAATCTGTACTTATATCTTTGATTTTTCCTGCCTAAATGTAAAACTTTGCTTTTCTCCCCATTAAAACTCATTTTGTTGGATAGGGGCCATTGTTCAAGTTTGTCAAGATCTTTTTAAATCCTGAGCTTGTCTTCTGGGGTGTTAGCTATTCCTGCCAGTTTAGTGTCATCTGCAAATTTAATGAGTTCCCCTTCTATTCCCTCATCTAAGACATTGATGAAGATCTACTTCATAACAATATCTCTAATGTAATTTTCCATACCTTTATATTCAAAGAAATCCCTTCATAATATTAAAATATGCTCAATTAGAAACAACAACACATTTGCTTTCCCTCCCTGAGGTGCCTCTGACATTCTCTGTCACCCAGGCCTTAGTCATTTTCCCAATCAGATATCTTCAGGTAGCAATATTAACAGTTAGACAAATTTGGAAAGTTCCAAATTGTGCCTAGCTGTTTCTTATCTGTAGAATAAAGAGAAACATCATGTATTTAGCTTGCCTTCTTATACCCACACACTTGAGAACCCTGTGTTCTATCCAGGGATCCCTTTAAAGATTACTTGGAAACTGTAATGGTTCAGAATGTAGCTAATGTACTTAATGGCACTTGTTGCTGGGAGCACATAATACCTGTAAACAAATCCTGCAGACATCATTCTCCTGCTAAAACTGTCTTTGCCAATGGGGTCTTCCCAGCAAAATCTGAGATTCTGAAAAGGAAAGGGGCTAAAGCTAGGAGACACTTCTCAATCGCAGTGCCCATTCTTTAGAACAAATTCCCAGTTGAAATTAGATTTGTTTCTTCCTTAATATTGTTTAGAAAAATATATTATGTATTAGATATGGTTTATATTAGCCTTCGCCATACTAACACCTTCCAGATGTACTGGAATTTCCAGTTAATGTTGTTGAATGATTTAGGGTCTTTACTGCCAAGTGTACAATACCAAGCATACAGTATAGTGTCAGTAACATTCTCCATTGTGTGTGTTTTTTCTTTCAATTTCTTGTCTTCCATGCAAGGGTTATGAATACTCATCAAACACAACATAAGGAAACTGTTGCACAGAGTACCTGGAAAATAGTGCTTTGTTATCTGATGTGCCTGGATTTCATTATTTTTTCTTCAGTTAGTTTTTAGGGGGAATAGAGATTGCTTTATGATTAACATTCAAATTGACAAAGAAAAATCATGATGTTTGCCATCAAAAGCTGTTTCAGAGACCATATAAGCAAAACTAGAACAAGAATTCAGCACAGTATTAATAGTCTGTCTGAAATGAATTCTAAATTTTTAAATTAAACAAGATTAAATAGTTCAGTGAAAAGAAATAATAAATTTTCGGAGTGATTATTGACTGCACTTTGACCCATGAAATATTTTCTACTATTTTTTGCTGCTTGAAAACAGAAAATGCTCTTGTTGCATCTAGGTATACATTCTGTTTTTATCCTAACTTGTCTTGATGAAAATGGTACCCTTCAGAGGGTAGAGGAAAGCAACAACTGCATTAGCCATCTTTCACTAACCAAATAGGAAGACCTGAGAAAATGGAAGTAGTAGAAACATTAGGAGAAAGTGGCCTCCCTTAGGAAGGAAACTAAAATAAATGTTAAATCTATTGAACCTATATCTTGGACTTTTTAATATATATATATATATATATATCTGCACACCTCTACCGAGTGTGCAGACGCAATGGTTACCCAGTGGATTTTGTTAGGCATCACAGCAGACCATACAGACCTCGCACGAGCGCACAAGCCGATGGGGCACCAACCCAACCGGCACGGACAACCTTGCCATATATCAATGGCGTGTCGGAGGCCACGGCCAGACTGTTGGCCCCCTTTAATGTGAGGGTGGCCCACAAACCTGACCAGACCCTACGCACCAGGATTATGTGCCCAAAAGATCCACTCCCCACTGGGGAGCAGTCCTCAGTGATATACAGGATTAGGTGCAAAAACTGCCCCTATAACTATGTTGGAGAAACCTCCAAGAGACTTATAACCAGGGTCCACGAACATGAATTGGCGATTAAGAGGAAGGAACAGCACTCGCAGGTGTGGACTCACATGGCCAACTATGGCCATGAGTTCGACCTCGCCAACGCGGAGACTTTATCCCGTGATGTCACCAAGGGAGGCCGCCTGCTCAAAGAAGCCTGGATGTCGGATAAAAACTCCATCAACCGGCATATAGAGCTTGGCCCTGCGTACCAAATGTTAAAGGGGTGGGGAGGGCATCATACCAACTGGCAACACAAACAACCTGCCCACACCAGGCACAACTGGAAGGACGAGGCAACAGAAAGAAGGACTACCACAATCCCCAGAGAGAGCAATGAACCAGAAGCACACCCCACAACAAAACAACGCCCCAGATCCAGCAGGGCACAAAAAGGAAAGGAGGGGGCGATCGAACATTACCACACAAACAACCCCCAGGAACCCACATACAAGGAGACACTGGGGCGGTGAGTAAAAGAACGGAGGAAGCCTACCCCATAGGTCCCCCAGACGCACACACCCTGATCCATACAAAACAGGGGGAGCAAGACAACGAACAGGAAGGACCAGACAGCCAATCTCGTGACACACACACAGACGAAAGAGGGGCAGCGGAGGCTGGGAAGAGAAGGGGAACAGCAAAGATACGCCCTGCTAAAAACCAGATGATAGGGACACGACCGCGCTCAGCGACGAAGGAAACAATGAACAATGTGTGCAGACCGCGAGACGACTATTTCCTGCGCCCCCGCACATGCGCTGAACAAACTACATGCTCCACGGGTAGCTCAGGGACATGGAGACAGACTAATATGAACGGGACCATGGGGATGGGAGGGGGAGGAGAGAAACAAGAACGATTTGACACCCGATACCCCGGCATGAAACGGGAGGAGCAGGAGCGATCGGACACTCGACCCCCTAACACCAACACACATGCCCTAAGAACAACGGCAACTGGAGGAGAGAGGATACCTGTGGAAACGGCCCCTTTAACAACGGTGCGCCCGACGCCGAGGAGCGGACCGATGACCAGGTCGAGAGCCCGGGCACAGAAACAGCCAGTCATATAAGAACGGACTCCCAAATTCTACGTTATATGCTCTGATGATGTCGGCAGTGTGGCCGACGAAAGCTCAGCTTTGTAAACTAAACAATCTTTGTTTTAAGATTTTTATCCCGGTGATCGTTTTTATCTATTTGCTTTATGATATATATATATATATATATATATATATATATATATATATATATATATATATATATATATATATATATGTAGGTCTTTGGTAATTCGGGTTTTCTCCCGTGTAAAATTGAAAGTGTCTTGGCAACGTTTCGACGAAGTCCCATTCGTCATCTTCAGGCTGGTGTCTTCGGCTTCGTGCTTCTAGGAGCAATGTGTGATCGCAGCTGTTTCTTCCTTTTAACTGCCAGTGGAGGTATGAACTGATTGGATGGGAGCTTGGCTGTGTTCTGATTGGGTGGAGGTGTGTTCTGATTGGTTAGGGGCTTGGCTGTGCTCTGATTGGATGGGGGGTTGGCTGTGCTCTGATTGGATGGGGGGTTGGCTGTGCTCTGATTGGATGGGGGTGTGCTCTGCTTGGGTGGGGGCCCTGTTGTGCTAGGATTAGTCTGAGTTGCAGGGGAATTTGAGATGGAGAGCTGCATTGCTGTAGTTTGGCTTCGCGTTCGTGGTCGTGCCACATCTTCAAGGTGGGTGTCAGTTTGCTTCACGTATGGAATGGAGGGGTTTAAAATGGCCAATGATGCAGCTGTGGTCTGGTTTCTGGTCCGCGGTCGTGCCTCATCATCGGTGCGGGTTTGAGTCTGCTTTTTGCGTGGATGTGTGGTGGTGACATCATGTGTGGTCTTCGTGAGTGTGGGTCCAGTGTCGCTCCTTGTGCTAGGGATTCGTCTGTCAATAAGGCTGGGTTTCCAAATGGCTGGTAGGCGGGAGGTATCATCTCGTTTATTCATGCTGTGTGGGCGTTTTTCTATCTCGATGGCTTCTCTGATTATTCTGTTGTTAAAGTGTTCAGTTTTGGCAATAGTTCTGGTATATTTAAAGTCAATTTTATGTCCTGTGGCTTTGAGGTGTTGGACCAGGGAGGAAGTTGGTTCCTCTTTTCTGACTGAGTTCTTGTGTTCTTCAATGCGTGCGCTTATTCTTCTGTTGGTTTGTCCGATGTATGTGGTGGGGCAGGCGGTGCATGGGATTTCATATACTCCTTGATTTTCTAACTCAATTTTGTCTTTGGGGTTTCTTAGGATGGTAGATATTTTTCGGTTTGTGCAGAATGCTGTCTTGATGTTGTGTTTGTGGAGGATCTTGCTGATTTTGTCTGTGGTGCCTTTTATGTATGGGAGGAGGGCTTTGCCGTTTTCTTGTTCTATGTCTTGGATTTTAGTGGGGGTTTCTTTTTGGATTAAGTTGGTAATCTTATTTCTTTGGAATCCGTTGGATGTTAGTACATTAGTGAGAGTGTGTAGTTCGGTTTTTAGGTGTTGTTCGTCAGCTAAGCGTTTTGTTCTCGAGATGAGTGTCTTGGCTACGGAGTTGATCTGTGCTGGGTGGTGGTGTGAGAGTGCGTGCAGATAGCGGTTTGTGTGTGTTTTCTTCTGGTAGATGGTGTGTCCTAGGGAGCCATTGGATTTCTTGTAGACTAAGACATCCAGGAAGGGAAGTTGCTTGTTAGCTTCTGTTTCCATGGTGAACTGTATTTTGGGGTGTAGGCTGTTGAGGTGTGTGAGGAAGTTGTCTAGTTTTTCTTTCCCATGTGGCCAGATTATGAAGGTGTCGTCTACGTATCTGAGCCAGAGTTTGGGTTTGTGATCAGATTTTTCTAGAGCTTGGGTTTCAAAGTGTTCCATGTAGAGGTTGCAATGACAGGTGAGAGGGGTGACCCCATGGGTGCTCCTTCTATTTGTTTGTATTTTTGTCCGTTATAGATGAAGTATGTGTTGGATAGGCAATGGTTGGTCAGATCTAGGATGTGCTTGGGGGGTTATATTTGTTTTGGATAGCTGTCAAGGCTTCTTGGATTGGCACTTGGGTGAAGAGGGAAATGACATCAAAGCTCACGAGTAGGTCGCTGGGCTGTAAGTTTTGTTTCTTTATGATCTCTATGAATTGAAATGAATTTTTTACGTGTGAGGTGATGGATTCTGAATAGGGCTGTAGTTGTTTGGCGAGAAATTTGGCTAGGTTTTGTAGTGGTGAGCCTATGGAGCTGACTATGGGTCTACGTGGGGTTCCTTCTTTGTGTATCTTGGGGAGACCATAGAGCTTAGGGCATCTGGATGATCTTTCTCTGGGAATGATTCTTTGCTGGATCTCTTCGCTGATGGGGGAGGCTTTTATTTTGGATCTAGTGTTTTTTTCCAGGTAGGTGGTGGGATCTGTGATTAGGGGTTTGTATGTGGAGTCCTGGAGCAGGTTGGTTAATTTGGTTTGGTAGTCAGATGTGTTCATAACCACCGTGGCGTTGCCCTTGTCTGCTGGTAGGATTATTATGCTGGTGTCTTCTTTCAGGTTAATTAGTGCTGTCTGTTCCTCTTTGTGTAAGTTGCTTTTGGGGGGTTTGCTGGTGCAGAGGATGTTGGTGATTTCGAGTCTGATTCTGTTAGCGTCGTCGGGGTTGATTTTGGTCAGGCTGGTTTCAACTCCGCATATAATGGTTTCAGTGGGGATGTGTTTGGGAGCGACTGCAAAGTTGAATCCTTTGGAAAGGACATCGGTTTCGGCTTTGGTGAGGGTCCTATCTGAGATGTTATGCACTGTTTGTTTCATGTGTGGCTGTGAGGGAGGAAGGTTTGTTTCTGGCGTTCCTGTAGTATTCGGAATTTGTTGGTATGTGTGTCTGTCTTGAGGGTGGTCTGTGTTTCGGCTCTCCAGACGGCGAGTTGTTTGGATTTGTCCCAAAGTGCGCGGTGGATCTTGTTGCTGAGTTTGAGGTGAAGTGTGAGGAGATCTTTGTTGATTCGGTCTAGGAGGAATCTTTTTGTGTGAAGTTCATTTCTGATTAGGGCCAACTCTGTTCTTTTCAGGATGCGTTTGGTGGCTGCAGAGTTGGAGTGGAATTTCAATTGGAAGCATGTGGGGATTAAATTTTGATCTCGGCAGTTGCGTAAGAATGAGAGGTCACATAGAATGGAAGCTCTTTGGACTTCGAGTTTTTCATAGGTCCTGGTCAGATGGTAGAATTCCTCCCCGTAGAGGTACGATATTTGTTTTCTGAGGTTTTCACGGGTGTTTGTATGTAGGTCTTTGGTAATTCGGGTTTTCTCCCGTGTAAAATTGAAAGTGTCTTGGCAACGTTTCGACGAAGTCCCATTCGTCATCTTCAGGCTGGTGTCTTCAGCTTCGTGCTTCTAGGAGCAATGTGTGATCGCAGCTGTTTCTTCCTTTTAACTGCCAGTGGAGGTATGAACTGATTGGATGGGAGCTTGGCTGTGTTCTGATTGGGTGGAGGTGTGTTCTGATTGGTTAGGGGCTTGGCTGTGCTCTGATTGGATGGGGGGTTGGCTGTGCTCTGATTGGATGGGGGTGTGCTCTGCTTGGGTGGGGGCCCTGTTGTGCTAGGATTAGTCTGAGTTGCAGGGGAATTTGAGATGGAGAGCTGCATTGCTGTAGTTTGGCTTCGCGTTCGTGGTCGTGCCACATCTTCAAGGTGGGTGTCGGTTTGCTTCACGTATGGAATGGAGGGGTTTAAAATGGCCAATGATGCAGCTGTGGTCTGGTTTCTGGTCCGCGGTCGTGCCTCATCATCGGTGCGGGTTTGAGTCTGCTTTTTGCGTGGATGTGTGGTGGTGACATCATGTGTGGTCTTCGTGAGTGTGGGTCCAGTGTCGCTCCTTGTGCTAGGGATTCGTCTGTCAATAAGGCTGGGTTTCCAAATGGCTGGTAGGCGGGAGGTATCATCTCGTTTATTCATGCTGTGTGGGCGTTTTTCTATCTCGATGGCTTCTCTGATTATTCTGTTGTTAAAAGTGTTCAGTTTTGGCAATAGTTCTGGTATTTTTAAAGTCAATTTTATGTCCTGTGGCTTTGAGGTGTTGGACCAGGGAGGAAGTTGGTTCCTCTTTTCTGACTGAGTTCTTGTGTTCTTCAATGCGTGCGCTTATTCTTCTGTTGGTTTGTCCGATGTATGTGGTGGGGCAGGCGGTGCATGGGATTTCATATACTCCTTGATTTTCTAACTCAATTTTGTCTTTGGGGTTTCTTAGGATGGTAGATATTTTTCGGTTTGTGCAGAATGCTGTCTTGATGTTGTGTTTGTGGAGGATCTTGCTGATTTTGTCTGTGATGCCTTTTATGTATGGGAGGAGGGCTTTGCCGTTTTCTTGTTCTATGTCTTGGATTTTGGTGGGGGTTTCTTTTTGGATTAAGTTGGTAATCTTATTTCTTTGGAATCCGTTGGATGTTAGTACATTAGTGAGAGTGTGTAGTTCGGTTTTTAGGTGTTGTTCGTCAGCTAAGCCTTTTGTTCTCGAGATGAGTGTCTTGGCTACGGAGTTGATCTATGCTGGGTGGTGGTGTGAGAGTGCGTGCAGATAGCGGTTTGTGTGTGTTTTCTTCTGGTAGATGGTGTGTCCTAGGGAGCCATTGGATTTCTTGTAGACTAAGACATCCAGGAAGGGAAGTTGCTTGGCTACGGAGTTGATCTGTGCTGGGTGGTGGTGTGAGAGTGCGTGCAGATAGCGGTTTGTGTGTGTTTTCTTCTGGTAGATGGTGTGTCCTAGGGAGCCATTGGATTTCTTGTAGAC